>MQTX01000047.1:64708-127076 GCA_009735665.1 Angiostrongylus cantonensis
ATTTAGTCGCCGAGCGTGGTTTGCTTGTATATAAAAGAACAGAAACATTAAGCTCACGGAAAGAATGTGAATGCCTTGACGTTTTGTTCAAACGCTTCGGTGAGTAATTGCTCAGAAATGTTCGGCGGAATGTTTGACAGATGTAGAGTTTAACTGGGTGGGTAGATGTTCATGTAGTTCTCGATTCCCGGTTTCTTGAAACGGTGCGATGGAAAGTGCGAGTAGCCTCTTGTGAGGTCTGCGTCTGGTTAACTTGCGAAACAAAACTTCACCGTAGATCACTTCTCGATTATTCAAACAAAATGCTAGACAAAGAAAAGAAGAAAAGAAAATCTACATTAACTCGTCGTTTTCTCTTTCAGCAATCGCGAGGTTGTTAAACAGCATACGTTTACTTCCATACAATAACACACATACAACACATTCGTAGCTGACGTTTCGGCAGAATCGCCTTCTTCAGAGCACTGAAGGGTACACTAATACGCATCTTGCTAGTTCAAACACTTCAACAGCACAAACAGAAAGATGAAAATCTGAGTGATAATTACAAGATCTACGGCTTCTCGAAAAAAAACCCACCGCTTTTTTCATCTGTCTTCCACCGAGGAAGAACAGCCGCTCAGAGTCGCAAATCGCTTTGAATTGATTTCGCATAAAACGCCGGTTTTGAGAGTATTTCCAACCACGATCTGCGGCGCATTGAATAGCTAATGAAGCTCAAAAACCAAATAAAAATTTGATTCTAATGGAATGAATTTTAAATGATAACAATAGAAATAAAGTGTAAAAAGATGAAGCTCTTGACGTTGATCAATCCCTGAGGGGTGCTCTAGGTATTCGATTTTATTGACCATCGTTGGAGGTGATTGAATGCAATCTGGCCTTTACAATGACTCGCGATGGCTTACCGATGTATCGAGCCAGTGCTGCTATCATACCAGAGAAGCCTTCTACCAATTCTCCGACTCCGGAGGAATGGAAGGCTTGGTGTGTGTGTATGAGACGCGGGAATTGATCCCACGTGTATTGTAGGTCGCCTCCGACCACTGCGCTACACTCACTCATTGAAGAGGCAAGAATGTTAAGTAATATTGCTAGGTACTGGCACTATGATCAATCATTTAACAGAGCGCGTATACCGTACCCTCATTGGCTGTGAAAGGACAATAAAGTGTTGCCAATTAAAGAACCAGTGATTGAATTGAAGACGTAGCTGTGCAAGTATAGACTAAAGATAGAATGAAATCCGTTACTGAGGGAGCCGATTACAGGACATATAAGACGTTTGAAAAGTGCATCTAAGTAGTCTATGATTTGACATTTTCATCTAGGTTCTTTTGTTGTGTTTGCTTCAACATTAGCAGTATGGTTGTCTCTTAAATCGACCAACTTTTCAGGAATGAAAGGAAAATTTCCTGTGATTTGGTTGAGAGACTGCTCGTTAGATCCAAAGACGTACTCCATCGGGCCAGCTATGACGGCCAGGTATTTCTCGATACTCGGTCCGAAGGTAGATACCAAAAACATTTGGTCATTATATAAGAAGTGAATCGCTGTATAGCGAGCATTGTTTGGAGCTCTTTATGAAAGTCAGTACTTACTTACTTGGATGCTTGCACGGCCTACTTGTTGTTCAGCCCTAGCATAATTTTCATTCGTCTTTCTATCGTGGAATCATCGTCCATGCTGGTGGTCCGCTTCAAATACTACGAAGTCCACGAGTCCTATTCCGTAGTGGTGAAATCGTTACCATCTGTGTGTGAAGATGGCTGTCTTTCGCAACGAACACTTCACCACATCGCTTGGATTGTCTTCCAAGAAGACTACTGCATCATCTTGGAATCCTCTCCACTGTCCTATTCGTCTCGTCCAACTGACATCTTTTTTTGTTGTGTGACCGACTCATCTATGTTTCGATAATGATCTGTATTCTCCTTGATCCCGAGATGGGAATGGTTTCAAAGATCTGATCTGTGCATCCCAGAGAAACGTTGCGAGGGCTGGTTGAATTTCGATCAACATTGATAACATTACAAGTGCTCTGTGAGTGGTGTGCAGATTTTTTGAAATGGTAGAAATACTGGCACACGTCTCTGCTGCAGAGCGCTGAGAGGACTATTGAATCAAAAAGTGGAGCCCATAATTTTGGATCCGCTTGTTGGTTGATGGCTTATTTAAGAGGTATGAATGCTGTCCATGCTTCTGCTCTACTTCCGCCTATTTCTGTTATCCTTCATGTTCATTTTGCGTCTAAAGTAAACGTACAAAGTGATCTCTACAATCACAGAACGATCGTTGTGACAGAATCCAGTTCGTTGTGTTCACCTTCGCACCAGGGATACTTTACGATTTCGGTCTTCGCCCCATTTTTGCTCAGTTCTATCTTTTTTCCACCTTTTTGAGTTTATTGGATTTTGTCTTTGCTTCACTATACTCTCGAAAAGATGACGATGTTATTCGCGAAACAAAGCTCTGACGGAAATTTTCAACCAATACGTGTGCCTTCGCGTCCCATTCAAGTGTCTTTGCTTTACCATTGTAGTGCAGAAACAAACACACTTGGTGATACTGTGTCATACTTTCGAACCTCTTTACCTAAGGGTATGGTTTGGGTTGAAGAAAAAATGTCCATTTGTGCTGCATTTCCGATAAAAGCATGCTAGTGTTCGTACATAAGGCAGGTCTATTCGTTGGTTGACGAGTTTTGATCGAATTGCATTTGTTTCGACGCTATCGACCACTTTCTCGAAGTCGATGGAAGTTAGGACAGGGGAAAACTACGTTGGTCTTCTCAGCCACTTTTTGCTACGAGAGCCCGTAACGTCGCCCATTGGCCTGGAAACTGAAGATGGGAAGTCATGTTGGTTACACGCAGTACCTGTAGTCTATCGTTTCCAGCTCTAAGGAAATCCGCAGTGATATTATGGAGTTGTGGAACTGCACTTATCTTCACGCTTCCTGTCGTTTTTCGAACATGTGTGGGTAGAATTCTGAACGGTTCTTCACTAGTATGGATTTCGGAGACCGATAAGAGGGTTGTAAAGTGGGAAAAAATTGTTGTAGAGCTTTAATGCTGTCAATTCCACAGCATGGCTGCGTGAAGTGATAGCCGTACCTCTGTTCATCATAGCGGATAGCAGAATACAAAGATCCCGACAGATCTTGTTCAGACTGGATCCTTTTTGAGCTGCTTTCAACATTTCTTCTCTGTTTATATCAACGTAAATTTCCTGCAAGGCTTTTCAACAAGTGGCAACACGCCGTGTAAGGTGTGTTCTAGCAAGATTAAGCTTTAGTGTCTTCCTATTTTAGGGCAACTTCTTAATTGTAATGGAGATAATGTTTGAATTTCTCGTTTGAGAAACTGAGAGGAGTTCTGCGCAGGTTTTAAGCCTCTCGACAAGCAGGGTGCAGCACTCAGTTGGGTCTTCATTTGTTTGCTGGTCACTTGAAGAGCGGATTTTTTGAGGTTATCGTCGTCTAAAACGATTTGCTTCGTTTTTTTTTGGTACAGCAACAAGAATCCTTTCCTAGCTCATGTTTCGATGGAATCATCGTATGGAGAAGGCGGTGTTCAGATCTAGTTCAGAATCCAGGTGAAACTAAGGTGACAACGAGAGACCGTTTTCTGTTCGTTCGTGAGGACGTGATAAATCTTCGCATGAGTCGTGCAGTTAGGAGATTCCCATGTCTATAATCGGTGGTTTCTCTTCTCAAAAAATGAGTTCCCATGGAAGAGATGTGCTGCGGTGAGGAGTCCAACAAGACGGTTTCTCATTTTGCTCCCCTGCTCTGATTTTTCTTTTCCTGTATCCATTTTCCTTGGCCATTTCTATTTCAGAGTTGAAGTGCCTAGCAAGCAATCTATAAAAATGTTTGTTGCGGATTAGTTCCTCCACCTGGTTGCATAATGCTTCCACTGATGAGTAGTAGCTACTTTTTTTTTTGACACGCATGATGGAGATGATGAATGACTAAGCGCGATGGTTATTTGATAAACAATAGGCCCACTTTTAAAAAATGTGGGACAGATTGACTGTTGTTCCTCCTATTACATGCGCCTATACTTGCAAGCAATAGTAATAATAATAATAATAATAATAATAATAATAATAGTAATAATAATGATAATAATAATATTGGTCTCTCAGTGAGATAGAAATGAATACATCACGGTAAGCACAACTTTTTGTTTGTTTTGAGCCACAGCTTGTGTTTGGAAGAATAAGTGGTTTCACAGAAAATTAACAATGAACGAATTCGATGTTGAACAAAATCCGAAGTCTGTCCGACTTGAAAATGAGGAACTTGTCATCGACTGGGAAGAAACGCAATCCAGGTGAGCTTAAACGAGAATAAATTTTCATACAGTTTATATCACAAAGCATGAAATATTTTGCTAACAAGGCCTCACTTTTATCAACACGAGCATGGTGACAGTTCGATTTCGCTCCGGCCCAACCAAACCTCTCATCCCTCCGAGGTAGGAAAATTGGTACCGGACATCGCTGGAAAAAGTCACTTTCTGCAAACCAATTGGGAACGCTCCAGCCCGGCTATCTCAGGTCTCTAAGGAAAATTGCTCGACCAGCATTCTACAGCGTTCAAGATGAAATGAAAAATCGCGAACAACAACCGAATCCACATGTAAAGTTGGAAGATCTTAGTGCACAATGGATGCAAAAAGAGGAATCGAATGTGAGAAGTGCTAGGATCGCGAAGTAGACGTGTAGACGAATCAAATTTAAAAAAACCTCACTTAGGCTTCCACTTAAATGTTGAAAGAAAGAAGGGTTCAAAATCAACTTCTTGGTTATCGAAGACGGCAATTATAACTTTTCTAGTGTGGTGGTTTTATAAATATTACAGTCCTGTGCGAAGTCCGAGCTTTATTTAATTCACTGGCATCATCCATAAAAACAATTATTTCTCCACGGCTATGTAAGATTCTATCATGCGAATTTCGGCCGAGAGTATGGAAGCTTAATGCAGACAAGAAATACGCAAGCTTAAACTCTTTTTGGAATCCGTCTTATGTTTTTTCTCCTCGACTTGGCTTGTATAATATAATAGCTTGGAAATAACAACTTGGAAATATTTTGTGTTACTTACGGATATAAAACATTTTTATAAATCTGTTTATTGCGTACCAAACCTATGTCTGAAGAATTTGTTTCAGCTTCCCTCTCTGCCTTTCCGTCGGTGCCTGTGTGCGTGCGTGCGTGCGTGCGTGCGTGCGTGCGTGTGTGCGTGCGTGCGTGCGTGCGTGCGTGTGTGTGTGTGTGTGTGTGTGTGTGTGTGTGTGTGTGTGTGTGTGTGTGTGTGTGTGTGTGTGTGTGTGTGTGTGTGATTGTTTGTGGATTTGTAAGTTTGTGCTTGCTTTTGAGTCTGTCACCACGACAGAAGACCATTACAAGTTGATTTTGGGGTTTCACTAAAGTCACTGTGGAAAGGTTAGAAAGGTATGTTTTATGTACAAAGTGTTCATTCGATTAACGAACCAGTGTTTGCTTCTATCAGTCAAAGTTCAGTTGAAATACGGCTACATTCCTTAGTGAAATTATACGCATCGAATAACATTTGTTTCCTATATTATCGTAGGCCTTTTTCTCCACGTCATATAAAGGCTTGAGCAGAAAACGGATGGTTCTTATTTTTATTTGTTCTTGTGATGTCACCGTTTTCGTTATCGAAAGATGAAGGAATATCGACTGAAATAACGTTGACTGACTTTGAGATATATTTTTGACAGATTCCAAATACATAGATCTACAGGCGAAATGACAAGCAGTCATGAGTCAGTCATTTTTGTGCGCTTCCATGGCTGAATTCTTTATCAGGTCAAAATTTAAAACACTGAAGCCCCTTTAGCGGGATTTCTTCACAGGAAGTCAAGAAGTGATCACCTTCCATCTAGAGACAGGTGAATCGCGGAATCGACAAAATTTTGTTGATCAATTGTGCGTTCTTGTACCGTATGTTTATTTATTTTCCACCCTTACTCATATTTTAAAATCATCAAACTCGACTTAAAAACACCGAAAAAGGCTTGAGACCTAGTAGGTGTGCAGAAGCGATGCAGCAAAAACTTAAGCATCATGCCACTTAGTTTCCTTCAAATTCCAAGTTAACTATGCGGATCAAAACTATTTGATCTTGAGGTTTAACTCGAACTGGCTGCGGTTTCGAAATCCATCAGACAACGGAGCGCGGAAGCATAGACGCCAAGTATATTTATTTCCTGAGGACACATGGGGAAAGAGTGATATCGAAAGGAGACTGAAGAAGTTCAGTCACACCGCTGTACTCAGCGATGATAAGGTGAGTAGATACAGCGGATTTAGTGACGTTCGATTAAAAGCAATTTAATTTTTTTCTGTTCGAGTTCCCAATACAAAAGAAGCTAGTTGTTGGCAAACGTGTCCAAGGCAATAAAATGCCTTTCGTGACAAAGGCATCCAAATGTCTGGTGTTAAATCTATGTGTCACAGACTTACAATTAGCGATAATCTGGTACTTTGTTAACCTATGACAAGATTTTCTTCTACACCTCTAGTCACTTTACAAAGAAAGTACTAAGCACTCGGAATGTTAATCCAAAAGCTTCGACGGCTTGTTTGCATGGGTGTATTATCTTTTTTACTGAAAATCTTGTTTAAGACTCATCTATTAAGACTCTTCACGATTTCCTTGAAGCTGTTTGTATGGACGGTATAGCTGTCATTAAAAACGCTCCCAAAGGATCCACAAATGTCGTGCGAGACATCGGCGAGAGGATCGGACTGATACATAGCACCCATTTCGGGTGAGCTTCTTGTTTGTAGGATTGGAATATTGCTCAACAGAAGCGTTTCCAGCAATGTCTACAGTTTTTATTCGTAACTTAGCCAGAAAGAAAGTCCACTATACCAACTGAAGTTTCTGCTTTCCTTTTTTCGCAGCCTTGTTTTTTGTTCTCCTGACGATGTTATCGGCAATCACCGCTAACGGGAATGATGGGAATGATCTGTGGAGCATAAATCGTTATTGAATCCACTTAAGCTGCAGCTGTAGTTGAAATCACAATGTCTTAACGTTCATTTATATCCATTCTTTTTTCATAGCATTGATAGAGAAAGGCAAGACAAGGTCCTCGGTTTGTATGGTGAGTAGCACGTGAGGCCCCTTAAAGGCAATCATGAGTTCGATGGCCAGAACAGGCCACTTCCCTACTTTTGCTTACGTCTCAGAATCCTAGTGGTTGTAGCTACAAGGTGCTATTGTTGCAATCACTCATGAAGAGAAATGCGACCTAAAAAAAAACCCCTTCTGTCTCAATAATTTTCAGTCCAATATGTTGGCTTTTTCTGGCGAATTGAACTATGTAAATCAGCAATCCAAAAATGAGCAATAATTCAGTATTGCTTGAGAATTCACAAATGGTGACTATACTATGGATCGCACGATTGGTTGGTTAGTAACCGCCTATATGGCGTTCCGTTATAAGACATTGTAGCGAAATTTGCCACATAAATGGAGGGTGAATTTTCACGCAACATTTGCCAAAATGGCAAGACCTTGTTATCGGAATTCAACCAGATGGTAAGCTCTAGTTGATTCCTCACTTTGAAATAAGAACCTATTTGTGATTCTGATTGGAAGAGTAGCTATTGGTTGGGCGGTTGCTCCCGCAGAGTGCTTTGTATGTCAGTGGTATTTTTATTTCGTTATTCTGATGCTCTTTTGAAGAAGTCTCTAATGCAAGAAAAGCAACGAAGGCAATCAGCATAAGCACTTTAAGATCTGGAGAAGGCGAAGTATGATATATCGAATAGTAGAGAACATAAATATGATGTTGCAACCACAATGATGCTAAGATATTTGCAAAACTACGGACTGCAGGTGTCTGCGGTGGGGAACGAACGTGCTATTACCCTTTTCGGGGAGTTTTGCAAACATCTCGTCATCATTGTGGTAGCCTGAGCTTAGCTGTGTTAATTGCTGATTTGGGCTCCCTGGATCAATCCCGTTGACGGTGGCTTGGTGATGGCACTGCGGCATGTTGTGGTTGTCCACGCGTTAGCACCCGGAAGGGGTAATAACGCGTTCGTTCCCCACCGCAGACACCTGCAGTGCGGAGTTTTGCAAATATGTCAACATTACAGGTGTTATATTGCGTTTTCAGTTATGAATTTTTCAGTTTTCAGGAAAATCTTCGTGGTGTCGACAAAGCCTGATGCGAGCAATATGGCTTACGCATCTAACAGTGGTCTGCCCTTCCACACCGATTTCCCTTCATTGTCCGATCCTCCACAGGTTTCAAACATCACATAAGCGTCACAGTCTGTTTGTACTAACAACTCTCTTAAACTGAGTAGACATGTTAAACGAAAAAGCAGTGCAGGATCAAATCCCTAGTGATTGGTTGTTTCTGATTAAGGCAATAGTATACCCAATACTCCATGGAGCTTTTTCAGTAGGTAGCACCACTATTTGAGAAAAGTGAGCCGACATACACTGTCTATTTCTACGGAAATTCTTTTATGCAAGTCAAATGTGAAGAAGAAAAATAGCACTCTTCCAGTCCACACAATGCCATTTTGGCAACACATTGTGTTGCCGTTGTCCCTATTAATCGATAATTTTTTCTTTCAGCTTCAAATGCTCCATATGATTGAGAAAGCAAAGGAGGGTGGGAACAACTTGTTCGTCGATGGATTTCATGTTGCTGAGCAGGCTAGTTCCACTTTTATTGGTTCATAGATCAAACATGTCTACAATCACTGAATCAAGGTAGTCCTGATCATAATATAATATTTTGAAAATAGACTTTCATGTAACCTCAGTACGGCTAATCAATATATCTTTAACTGATGATAAGCTAACATGATTTTTGATAAACAACTTTGTTCAGCTAATGTTTCGATGCCTTCGTTTAAATCGGAGCAGTGGTCCTAGCCGATGTCCACAACCGTTCTTCTTCCAGTGAACAAGATAAAACTCGATTCGAAGACACCACATCGGGATTACGAACGACTGTGAACGTTGACTCGGATCATCGGTTCTGAAAAAGACGAAGACGTCGAAGCGTTAACAGAATAAAGTTGTTAATGAACCTCCCATTAACTTATCAATTGATCATTTCCTGAGGGATGCGTCATGCATTCGGCTTCATTAAGCATCATTTGGAGGTGATTAAATGCATATCTGACTCGCGATGGCCTACCGATGTATCGAGTCATTGCTGCTGTCCTCCCAGATAAGTCTGGTACCAATCTGCCGACTCCAAAGAGATGGAAGGCTTGGTGGGCTATGGGCGCAGGAATCGATTCCAAGTGTGTGTTGCAGCACGCCCCCGACCACTGCGCCACACGCGCCTACATTATAATAGAATGTTATAGCCGTAATGACAGTGAGATATGAGCATAACTCGTTACCTTAAGTGTAATTCGAAACTGTTATAATATTAATCTTTCCGGGCTCAGTTATTATTCACTGCACCAGCAGAGACCCTTCCTTTAAATCTTTGCAATGGAGTAATATTTGCTGGTAAATGGTGACGATTAAGGAAAACTCGATGGAACTTTTCCAAGGAAAGGCCGTCTTTTCCAATCAGCAAATCTCTATGATGTGAGAGGGCGAAACATTAGAGTACGCGGGATCGGAAGTAATTAAGTGTTATAGGAAGAACGGGAAGCACGGATCTCAAAAAATCGGATAAGAATTAGGTTGCCGTCTTGGCTTTCATTATGGATGCGCATTTTAAACGAATTAGTGCTAGGACAGCGCCTTTCGTTTCCATGTATTATTGGGATACATTTGTACCTCTAAACGGTATCGGAAACGCATTAATAGAAACGTTGTTGCCAGATTTATAGATAGTCTCGCAAGCTTTGTTGAGTAGTTTGGCAAACGATCCGATTCCCTACCATGCCTTACATTGTCTGTCAAACATCAGTTAATCAGCAGCTCTCCAATCTCGATTCTTGATACATCTTAGGCCGAATAGGATTGTGTCTAAGGTGTTTATTGGAACTTCAATTACAATCTGAAAGGAAAATTCGATGAATCTTTTCGTCTCTTCAAGTTGTTGATTTCTACGATTCATAATCCAGCGTTTTCTGTTCGTTTTTTCAATCAATGTGATCGTGTGAAATGGGCAGATATACACATGTACTTACGTTGTCAAAACGACCAAAAACTCATCTACATTTGTCTAAAAAAAATAGAAGATTATTTTAAATTCAGAAAAATCTGGTTCGCTGGAGCACACAAAAGCGCGCTAAGCCCATCTTTAGGCGAGCAGTTCGGACCGTGGGTATCAAGTATGGCTCATACGCCGCGTTAAGTATTCAAGCGTTGTCGCATACGGTGGTTTACGAAAGTTGCACATACGCACCACTATGTATTTAAATTGTTGAGCTTACATGATGTAGATAAATGGATTTATCTGGCTAACGTTCCGATGTTTTCGCTTTCATTAGATCCGATGAACCGAGTCGATAGTTCACAGTTGTTCGTCTTCTTCTCTACGCACCGTCTACGTAGTCGTATCGAGACGGATCTTTTCACTGTAACAAGCACAAATGAAGCGTGCTCACTTGATAGTACTCCTAGTAGTTGCGACTACGTTAATGTGTTAGCCTCTTCGTAGTAATCTCGTCGGCTTTTAACCGTTAAGTTCAAAAATTCGTATCCTACAATGGACTCCATTGATCGAAATAAGAACCATTAGAATATCGCATCTTTGCCAAAAAGACGGTTTTTACTCTATTCTACCATAACAAAATTCTAAACCTCTAGAGTCCACAAGTCTTCTGAACTTATTTCCAGGAGTCGCTTCACTGTTAAGGATGTTCTTAACAAGTTTTCGTGACATCCATGAAATAGTGCCAGGCGACTTGCAAAAGGTCCCACTAATCATTGAGTAGAATATCGCCTGCCTTTTAAGTGTTGGGTTCGCCTCTCTTTCAACCGTTATATTCACTTAGAGCACTCACGGACTATCATCGCTTAGCAGTCCTTTCTAGTCTCTATGAGCCTGACCTCACATATCCATCATATGATATGATAGTGCATGCTACTTGCTACTCTTTGATACTTTCGAAACGCTCTATAGTTGACCAAAGAGTGCACGTGGGCCCGAAAATTACCGCTGCTTGTGAAAAAAACATAATATATCTTTAAGACCTCATTAACCTTTGAGAAAGAAGTGAAATATGCATATTGTCAGCTTCGTCGAGAAAAGCTGGATGTTTTCAAAGTACTGACAACATCGCCAATAGAGTTTATCGAGGAAGGCTTTGACGTCCACGATGGCTCCGATGGCAGGCCATCGAGATTTGACTACAATATGTGCTCCAGGCATCGCACTATCAAGTACGTATCTCGCGAGTTCTTTACAATTTCTATTCTTAGAAGTCAGATTTTGACGAAAGCTAAGCCATAATTGTTAGAAATTATGCCTTGCATGGCCTTAAACATTCCTCGACATTTTGAATTTTCCGAAGAATACTCCAAATAAGGGCGCGTGTGGCACAGTGGTTGGAGGCGCCACTGCGACGCACACATGAAATTGATCCCAGCGCCCATGGCCCACCAAGCCTTTCATCCCTCCGGGGTAGGCAAATTGGTACCAGACTGGTCTGGGTGGACAACAGCACTGGCTCGATACATCGGCAGGCTACCGTGAGTCATTGTAAAGGCCTGATATGCATTCAATCACCTCCAAACGATGCTTAATGAACTCGAATGCATGACGCATCCCTCTGGGATTGATCAACGTTTTACTCCAAATAATGCTAATCATGACGTACTTATCACATCGAAAAGGTTAAAGCATTGAAATATGGTGCACTGCAGTGCTTCTGAAAGGCTAGGAGCCAATTAATTACTACTGAGCTTCATTTGCGGCTATTCAGTTCCATGTCTCACATGGTTAGCGCTGAGATTTAATAACGAGATAAACTGTTATAGCTGTACCAGTGCTGCATGTGAAATAAAAGTCTGTTGCACTGCAATGGAAATAGAAACAAATCATACAGGAATGTTAACAGGAAGGTGGATTACTTTTGCCCACCTTTGCGTCTATTTCAGTTCGAGTGTTTCATAATCCCTGAGGGATGCGCCATGCATTCGACTTCATTAGCGATAGTTGGAGGTGACTGAATGCATATTTGGCCTGTACAGTGACTTTCCTACCGATGCATCGAGCCATTGCTGCTATCCTCCAAGACAAGTCTGGTGCGAAAAGGGATGGAAGTGAACCTAGGGAAAGTGATCGATTCCATTTGTAACGCAGGGCGTCTTCGACCACTGCGCTACATGCTCCATTGCCTCATGTATACAAATAAAATATGTTCAACTAGTCAAAATTTAAGAGGTGCTTAAATTATTTGATGTTTAAAACTCGTAGCATCGAATGTGCTAATGTAAAACAAATCGTTTCAGATTGGATGATAGTGGTCGAGTAGTCAAAATCCAGTTCGGGAACGCCATGAGAAGTTGGTTCTACGACTGTGAACCGGAGAAAATCCAAGAAATATACAGGCACGTACTACTAAGGTTATGATTAGTGGATATAACTAGTCGACTAGAACTTGAATGTTGGACCACAGAATGTCCAACTCTTAGATAGCTAACCATAACGGTACTTGCTCCAAATTCTTCATCACAACGTTTTCAGAGCCCTAAAAACATTCACCGACTACTGCTACCAAGACAAGAACATATTGAAGTTAGCGCTTGAAAATGGTTTGTATTACCCTATTTAATTCCTAAGCTTGAAAGTGCACTAATTTTAGCCTACGGTTTTCTTCGGTTTTAAGTGTTTGATCTCCTTATTTTTCGGTCTTCCTCAATTATTCAGTCCCCTTCAGTATTGAAAAGAAAAAGAACCGGAGCCCTTGAAAATACATGAAAATGAACATAGCTATTTGCTTGGAATTTAAAAAAAAAAAGGTTGCTCACTAAAAGGAACCATCAGCAGTCAAGTGCACGTGAGCAGATTATCTTCTCCTAGGTGATTAAGGAGACTTTATAGGTGATACAGTACTCTGGGCGAACACTCGCCTGCTGCACAGACGCGATGCCTTTCGTAATGCGCCAAACGTCAGCAGGACCTTAGCAGGATGCTATTTTTCCTGGGATATAGTCAAGTCCAAAGTACGACTCCTAAGGAGAAGGCTTGAACTACCGTGCGCTCAGCCTTCTGTTTGATCGGCTACACGACAACAACCTATCAGTAGTTCGAATCGAATAAAAAGTTGTGTGTACCCTTTTTATTGCAAGAGATTTCTTCAAAATCGAATCTACAGTGCGCTTTGAAATTTATACACGACAAGGAAGATCTCAAGGGAAGAAGATAGATTTAAAAAGGATAAAGCGCTTGGCGTTGATCAATCCCTGAGGAATGCGCCATGCATTCGACTTCATTAAGTATCGTTGGAGGTGATCGAATGCATATTTGGCGTTTACAATGGCTTGCGGTGGCCTACCGATGTATCGAGCCAGCGCCGCTGTCCTCCCAAACAAGTCTGGTAACAACTTGCCGACCCAGGAGGGAAGAAAGGCCTGGTGGACGATGGGTACAGTAATCGGTTCCACGTGTGCATTGCAGAGCGCCTCCGACCACTGCGCCATAGGGGCCCTGTGGAAGAAGATAGCAGATAGGGAGTATTAAGTATTTCATTTCAATGTGTTCTTCAGTGTATCACTTCACATATTTATATCACAGCAATAAATCTGTACAAATATAAAACAGAATCACCTGAAAATCTCGGTCAAAATGGAACAATGTTTTCTAGGAAAACAATATAAATAGGGAAGCGTGTTCGCTCAGAATCATAGCAGATTGGTTCAAATGGCTGTCGGCTGAAAATTCAACAAGTTCTGTTTCAAGAAGGAACAAAGACCGTTCACACCGATAAAGGCATGTAAAAAGGTGTAGCGAAGAAAAATTAAACAAAGAACACGAAATAAATGAAGGATTATGCCAAAGTAGAGAATAAGCTCGTTCTATCAGATATGAGAACGAGATATGACAATGATATGAAACTGAAAAAATCTAACAATAACGAGATGTAAAGCTCGTACAAATTTTCACAAAAGATATCATACAAAGCGAAAAATAAAACTGTCTAAAAGCAGGATGAAGGCCGGCTCCGAGTTATGGGGCATGACCGTCGCGGATATGTATGCATTCTCGGAATTCGGAAGAAATGCCAGGGATACGTATAGTTATCTGAGTACATTTTTTCTGGACAAAACAACAGTAAAATGCCAAACCTATACCGGAAAATATTGCGAGACCAACTATTGCCACTATTGTAGCCTCATTTGAAGGTTGGTGTCACGATCTGAACTTCATGTTCTCTCATTGTGAGGCTTGGTGGCGCAAGACATATGTGACTGGTTGCCTTCCAGCTGAATGTGCATATTGCAACTGTTCACATGATCAAAGGAGAAAGCAAAAAGGCTAGCTAGCCGTACTAGGCTGAGATGCAATAAAGAAGCTTCCGAAATTTCTCCTGAATAGTGCTACTATAAAGTCTACACCTCATGAATGATTAAACGACAGTAGTAACAATTGGTGACCGCTGATGGAGAAGAGTAGTGTAAATCTGGAACAGAAAGGCGAGAACAAATAGAAACAGGAAGGAATGGAAGTGTTTATCACAGGACTCGATCTATATATGGCATGATGGTGCTCGTACTCGTCAAGTTTTCATAGGTACCGTTATGGGCGAAAGAGCTATGCTGTGGAGTTAAATACATTAATAAAGGACGTGGGGGTATTGACAAGAGGAAACCCTGTCCTCGATGCTTCTCGAAATAATAGACAAACCAGTCTTGGCAGTTCGATGTCTAGATGCTACCGCAAAATCTAGTGACTTGACTAAAAACGTTGAAACTGTCATCTTGAGTAAAGGACAATTGAAAATTAACAACAGACACTGTTTCATTGGAAAATATAATAACTTCGCTCAATGTTTTTATATTCCACCCTGTTAGCCACAGGTTAAAGTCAAATCGGAGTTAAAGCCAGTTCCAATGTTAGCGAGACTAAGAATCCTTGTGCAGTGAGAGTGAGGTAGCGGCACCTACCACTTAATTTCGGATGTCTATAATGTGCAGGCACCTCCAAGAGTACCAAACCCGAGGACTGGTCGATGTGTTTTGTTGGTAAAAAGGAATCTAGATGTGCCAATCTCTTCAATTATAAAAGCATTAGGTCGACGGTACAACAATAGGTATAAACGACAGCTACGATGAGCAAGACTAGTTGTCAGCCACGTCGTTAATAGGACTAGATTCCGGACTTGGAAAACGAAACCCGCAAATGGGCGTTCTCAGCAAGTTTATGGTTATGCATGACGATGAGCGCCTCAATCGCCGTCTCCACATCCTCCAACTGACACAAAGCCATCTTGTGATCTTTCCTGCAATTTTTACTTATTTCGAGTAATCAACGTTCTTAAGGCAGAAGTGGCAGAGAACAAAGGAACGTTAAAATTGGTAAGATGCTTACTCAGCCTGCAATAACCACAAAGAGGGTTAATTGGCTAAAAAAACTATTACGATTAATATGGCATTTATTATCACCTTGGGAAATGTTATGACACGAAACTTGAAATATATATGCACATATGTATGAATATATATACATGCATATATATTTATATATATATATACATATACATGTTTAGGTTTTCATTATCCCCTGTTACGAGAGCATTTAATCGCCTAGCGATGTGTGTTTGTATGCAAAACAACACTAACATTAAACTCACGGGAAGAATTTGAACGCTTTGACGGAGAATCCGTTCTGCTCAAACGCTTCGGTGAGTGTCTGCTCTGAAATGTTCGGCGGAATGTTCGACAGATGGAGAGTGCAACTGGGTGGGTAGATGTTCATGTAATTCTTGCTTCCCGGTTTCTTGAAACGATGCAGTGGGGAGTGGGAGTAGTCCCTTGTGAGGCCTGCGTCTGGTTGACCTGCGGAACAAATATTGCTCGACCGAAAATCATTTATCGGTTAGTCAAAAAAAATGGCAGAAAGGGGAAAAGAGAAAAAGATAAAGCAGTGTTAAGATTGTTTTTTAAAACGCGGTTGGCTTGACCATGCTTTGAATCGATTAGAGGTAAAACGCTGTTTCTTGGGAGTATTTCCTAACAACGATCTGTGGCACATTAAATAATTAATGGAATTCAAAAACTAAGTGAAAAATTGATTCTGATGGAAAAAATTGCATCGACTAAACAATCACATTTAATGATGACAACACTGTATACGTTAGTTGTAATAAATACTTAATGAAAAAAACAATGCTGTAGTTCCCAGGTTCGACTCTCTGTTAACCTCGGCATTGGAATATGAATGCGTCGTTTTCTTGTTCAGCAATCGCGAGGTTGTTATACAGCATACATTTACTTCCATAGAAAAACACACAATACAATGAAACACAACAGTAGCTGACGTTTCGGCAATATCGCCTTCTTCAGAGCCGCTTTTTTACATGACTTCCATTGAGGAAGGTTAGAAGAGCTGATTATAGTCGCATATGGTCATCAACAAGAAAACAAAGTAATGCTGTAGTATTCGAAGCGCACTTTGTCGTAGATGCATCGGGTTCCAATGGACGTTTGTTGAAAGAATGATAAAAGGATAAAGGATAAAGTTCTCGGCGTTGATCAATCCCTGAGAGATGCAGCATACATTGGACTTCACTAAGCATGGTTTGGTGGTGATTGAATGCATATATGGCTTTTAAAGTGACTCGCAGTAGACTACCGATAACTAAACCGATGTACCGAGTCACTGCTGCTATCCTCCCAGACAAGTCTGATGCGAAATTTTTCGGCCCCGTAGAGATGGAAGGCTTGGTGGGCCATGAGCTCAGGGATCAATCAATTCCACGTGTGTCTAGCAGGGCGCCTCCGACCATTGCACCACACGCACCTTTGATATGGTAGAAATAGAATATTGAAATGAACAAGAAACAAAACCTTCTTTGGGCAACTGGACGTTGTTGTGCTTCGACGGAGCAACCCGAATAACCCGATCATGCCAGCGAATTTTGTCGAGGTGCTGCATGGCTATAAATATCCATGTAGTGAATCCAAAGAAATTTTATGACTACTAATTTGGAATACGTGACATCACGAAACAGTTGAAAAAATTCCATTAGAAAATCACTCCAGAGAATTTGTGGATAACGACATACCACTCACCTAACTGTGCTTGTTGAGGCTCGGAATACTGTATTAAGGCATTGTCTTTTTTGTTATAAAGTATTTTAACACGTACCACGTCACCATAGACACCTGAGTACAGCGATTCAAAAACACAGATAAACTATTTATAATGTTTGTAAATACTGTATGGAAGCCAGACAGGTTTACAGTTTCAGCCATCAAACTAAAATTACTTGATGAATAGCAGCAAATGATTCTACCGATATTAAATCGACCATTTCAACGATCTGCCGCATCATCGTGGCTGGGAGATTTTCCTGGTTGTCGGACTGCGATGTACAGCGGCGTGATTCATCTCCCAAACAGAGTCTCCCAAGCTGCGATGGAGACCGGCTTTTCCATCAGGAAGCCTAGCTAAGAGTAAACCAATACAAAGATCGACCACCGCCCTGGTATCAAACTAGTCGCCAGGTGGAGAATCCCCCTCTGATCCACAAGCGCTGCGACTTACTGTGGTGGTGACGACCAGGGGTTGGCTTTGGCTAGACTTACCTCGGAACCTCAGGGAAACACAATAACTAAACCAGCAAAACTCCGAAAAATGGAGATTACGTCGAGGCCCGCACAACTAGTGAGGACGGCCCGCCCAAGTGTCCAAGTAAGTATAAATCGACTAAATTCATAAAATATTAGGAGGGACTTACCAAACAGTATGAAGAGTGCGTCGGGTGACACCTTCTGGAAAAAATGTGGTTTAATCTGTCCCGCTTTTATTCACTGTATAACTACAGTGGTATACTTTACACGAAAAAATTTTATGACTATTTTAAAGTAATAGGTAATAGTGAGCAGTTGGATGTTCGGGCTTCGCTGATTGAAGGACTCGAAGGTCCCCTATGCTCCAAAGGAAACATTTTTGATGCGAGTGGCAGAGAGCTGCACGTGGTCAAAAGAAAGATTTCAACAGTGTTTTCAAGATCATTCCACTCAATTTTTGGAGTATCCTAAGCAAAATAAAGCTCGTTCCTCCCAACAGTATACCCCCTCACCGTGGATGTGTCGGGCTACGATGTACACCCGGGTAATTCATCCCCTAAGCAGGGTCTCCGTGAGAACGTGTTCGACATTTCCATTAGGAAACCCAGCCAAGAGTAAATCAATACCAGGATCTACAACCCTATTGGTATCATACTGGTGTAATGGTAGCAAATCTGTCTCTGATCCACAGGGGCGGCGACCGGCTGTGGTGATGACCACCTGGGGCAGACTTTGGCCTGGCTGACACCAGCGAACCATAATGGCCAAGCCAGCAAAACTCCTAAACAATGGAATTCGTGCTAGGGTCCGCACAACCAGTGAAGACGGGCCATCCAAGTAACCGAGTACTCAAGTAAAGAAAGCCCGTTACTTATTTTAATTGAATGCATCTATACGTGAAGCATCTTAGAAATTCTAATTTTTCTTGTATATTTAAACTTTATCCTTTATCCTTTATATCTAAACTTGGACTATGACTGGACACGTTCTTACTAACATTTTCGTCCAAATTCGATACGAGGACCACGGTTGTGATGCTAAGTATATTGACAGGAAATCGAAGAGAAGTTAAAGTAGAAGGAGTTAGGCTCCCCATGGCGCTACTCAGGGCCCCAAGTGACGGAAGGTACTGTGACAGTGCTGCCACATCTAAAACAAAAACAGTGAGCAAGAACAAGCGATTGAAAATGAACGAGTTGCAACTATCTATAACTAACCTCTCAAATTATCACTACTTTTGAATTTTTTGGCATTTGACAAACAATTGATAAACTACGGGATATATTCCTTCCATCAGCAATGGTAAAATGTTTAATAGGTAGAATGAAAAACTAGCATTGTAAAGGCTTTCAATATTTGAAAAACACAAAGCTATGGGTGAGTTGAACAGCACATGAAAACAGTGTTAAACAGAATGCTGAACCTTAGGGGAGCTCCAAACGGTTAACTGACCAGTGGTTATGGTGGAAGGTATGAATGTCGTAGCAGGGTTTGCACCAAATGCGAATGAATATGGTGAAGCGGTCGGTAGAAGAGACTGGAGTCCAGGAATCCCTGCAAGCCTTCTTCTTACCACGCCTTCTCGTAATGTATACGTGAACATTATCGAAAAGTCATCTTTTTCTAGTCAGTGTTCAATTTGTAAGCTATTTTGAGACGTTGAATTAGCAGCTAAATAATAATTCTGCACTTCACTAAGAAACCGAGGACAGCTGTCTTCATCGCTGAAATTTGTAGTATACTCAAAGTCAATTAAGAGATGGTTTCCTTCTACTAGTCTTGATCCTTCTCTACCAATATTGACGCATCACGTTTGCTTTAGAAAACCACAAGCACAATGAGAGGTTAGAAATCTAGTGGGGAATATAAGAATGCGGTCACCAAGTGCTATCTGTTGCTCGAGGCTGATTTCTCCGGATGGTAGGTTTGGGTTAGTATAGTCTCTGCTCTTGTCGTTGTTGTATTTCACATTCAGTGTGCTCAATTTACTGTAGTCTATACGCAAGGTACAGCACCTAAAGCAAAAAGTACTAAGCAAAACTGCCGGAATGTCGATAAAAACGACTCACCCGTTATACACATTTTGATTTTCTAGATTCTGCTTAGCCAGTTGAGCTGCACTAGCCTCGCTAATCTGTACCAATGCTTGGAACGTGTCTGAAATCGTGGAATCAGTCAAAACTGCTCCTTCATCAAGTCTGATAAAAGCAGACTACATGTCAGCCAGTGGAAAAGCACATGTGGAACACAGAAGAACTAAGAAAGAAATAAAAGTGGGAATAAGCGGTAAGGTAGGAAAGGACGGAAGAGACTCACTATTCTTGTTGAATGTTATGATCCTCAGCACTTTGCCATAGCGAGAGAAGAGCTAGAATAGGAAAGGGGTGTGAACAGAGCAGAAATGATATGCTAACAACAGGTGAAATGATAGATGGTGAAAATTTCGAAAAGCTTTCTCGAAATTGAAAAGAATTCCACGCCTCTTCGGCCATGCTTGTGCGTGTGGGCGTTACAACCATGGCTATAGCAAAACTCAAGGTAAGGAGTAGGCAGCCTTGACATCTTAGCGTAATACAACTTCCACGTACCGAGTGCAACACGTCCAGTGTGACTGGGTAGACCATATTTTCGATGATGACTCGCAGTACACTATTAGGTGTCTGTTGCGTGCCACCTGATATGTCCAGAGTGGAGATCGAGCTTCCATTTGAGATAGGAAGACCCTAAAAAAAAACAAATTTTCTTGCGCTTCGGTCGATATTCTTCTTTTTACTGATAACGCGACAATACGCAGCAATCGTTAACAGGAAACTCACCATGAACTCACCGCAGAATATGATATGAGCAAAGCACTTATGGAAAGTTTACAAGGCGTTAGGAATTAGCTCGATGAATTCCAATTTGTTATGGTTTAAAGCTCATGAATGTCACGTCAAAACCCGGAAAAGTAGTAACACGATGTTTTCTACTGACCACTATACCGAATGACAGCAAAAGTTGTTTACAAAAACCGAAGTTTTTTTAGTTTTATTTTAATAAGTTTCCAGAAAACGACAATCTTCAGAAATCCATACGCTACTCCCACTCTTTCCATTGCGTTTATTACAAATAACCTCTGTAACATTATAAGACGAAGAGAGTATGAATGAGAAATATTCAGCACTAGTGTAGTGGTAGTGACGCCGATCATCAGGCGCAACGTCCTGGTTCGACCTTGTGCCGGTCTCATCAAGCGTCTAGTTCTGCTCGATTCGAAAATCGGTACCAGACTTTTCGGAAAACAGTTCCTCTTCTGTGATCCAAGTAGGAACGCTCTAGCTTGGCTATCCCAGGACTAGAAGGAGAATCGAGTCCACCAGTACCCCACATTTACAAAGAAGACGACAATCATTCTCAAGCAGCTGCCAAACTCACATGCGAAAACCTTGAAAACCATCGTGGATGACGGATGCGAGAAAAATCCAATGCAAAAACTGCTGAGATCCCCAGAATAGAAGTAAAAGCTGGATGCAATAAAATAAGATAAGGTAAACAATTTCTGCATTTGAAGGTGATAACAAGCAGGCATCTGGTTGACAAGACAGGTTTTCCCAACCTTTAAAGACTTGTACCTCATGAACCTATGAAACTAAAGCTGAACTAGTAGAGCAGTGGAACAACTTTCCACATGATTTCAGGTCAATCCATTTGGTCAACCCACTAGCTAAAAGAAAACACTTCATGCCTCAGTTTCCATTCTTATAAATAATAAGACAGGACATTGCAGAGAACTGAGAAAAGTGAGGCCCAATTACAACACGCGTTTTGGGGAATTCTCCTAGCTTTTGTAATCAATACAAAGGTTCTCAACACTGCAGTGTTAACGCTTAGTCTTCGGAGGTATATATTTTTGGTAGTGAATTTGCAATGCACTAGAGAACAGAACTTACTACAACACGCGTTTTGGAGAATTCTCCTAGCTTTTGTAATCAATACAAAGGTTCTTCTCAGCACTGCAGTGTTAACGCTTAGTCTTCGGAGGTATATATTTTTGGTAGTGAATTTGCAATGCACTAGAGAACAGAACTTAACGAACTTGGATAGGCATACATTGCATTTCAATAACTCCGTAATTCTACACAGACAATTTGAAATGTTCCCACCCTTTTTTACCTAGATAACACGGTCCGCACTAACATGTAGTGCAGGCTTCAGCACTTTTTTAATAGCTTTATGTTCTGACAAGTGTCACCAACAAAGGTAGTAGGTCCCGTGTGTGGGCTCGACTACGGCTTGGAACTTTGCTACCAGTTTCTCATCGACGTGTTGGTAGCTGGATGAGCGCGGTTATTCCTGGAGATTCTAGATAACTATGCCACCATGCTTCGAGATTGTCGCCGCAGGCAGTCGCTAGACAATATTCTTAGATATGGTGGGTCAGGAGAGTACTACTTAGCGCCTGCAATTCTCCCTATAAATCACGTATTCTTATGAATACGATCGAAGACGATTTGACAGTCCGTCTCATATTCCATGTTATACTTGATGCTCCTGCATGATTTATGTTCATTCCTTTCTCTTCTCATTTGGTTCTGCGTTTGAGTTTCTCTCGCAGTTGAATTACAATTCGAGATCATATAGTGTTAAAGGAGGATGAATTGGAGTGTGAAGCTAGAGAAAATAGTATGTGATAAAAGGAAATATGGTTTTCGTACGGGAGCGAAAAAAGTTGACGCTTTCCCTTCCAGATATAGTACTTCAGTGTGTTTCTGGAGCGATTTTATTAATATTTTAAAGTCTCTTTCGAACGAAATCGATATTTTAAAATCCTTTTCGAGTAAAATCGATATTTTAAGGTCACTTCCGAACAAAATCGATATTTTAAAGTCCCTTTTCAAGGAACAGCAAATTTATCTGGAACCGCTTAAAAAATTCTATGATGTGAAGACATTTTGGAGAATCTGAGGAAGAAAAGCATTTTTGAAAGCAAACTGAAATGAAGAGTACTCCCCGGACGATTTGTCCTACGAAATTTTGCTAAACTCCAAGATTTCATTTATTTATATGATCCTATACACTGATTTTCTTTAGTTGATGCGAGGTTGGTACAGGTCTTCGTTGTCGTTGTTGTTCATGTTGTTGGTCATGGGATGGGGCTCCCACTCGTAACATCACGGCTCTGAGGAAGGTGAAATCGCCGAAAGGTCAGCCATCGACTAACAACACCAACAACAACGATAACAACAACAACGAAGACCTGTACAAACCTCGCGTCAGCTAAAGAAGGTCAGTATATAAGATCATATAAATAAATATATCAACTATCTATGCCGAGGTTTATAGAAAGCAGGTCTTTTGAGTTTCTAAGATTTCAATCTATGTGTTTGTTAAGGTCGTGAGCGTGTGGCATAGTGGTCGGAGGCGCCCTTCAACACACACGCGGAATCGATCTCAGTATCCATAGCCCACCTGCCTTTCGACCCTCCAGGATCGATAACTTGATACCAGACCTGTCTGGGAGGATAGCAGAACTAGTTCGATGCATCGGTAGGCCATTGTGAGTCATTGTAAAGGCCAGATATGCATTCAATCACCTCCAAGCGATACTTAATGAACTCGAATGCATGGCGCATCCCCCAGGGATTGATCAACGCCAATAGCTTTATCTTTTTTTTAAATGTGTGCCTTTTAAAGTGCCCACCTTTTCGTTTTTTTAAATTTTATTTGCAAATGTTGCATTTTGCCACTGTATGGTAATTGCTTTGGGACTTTCAATTCCACCACCATTGGACTGTGAATGAGTTTGATATTTCTACTCAGAACTCAATTAGGAATAAATCTAAGCAATGGTACAGCATAACAAGCTACTAGTAGCTACCTTCTCGTCAGAGGAGTGAATAATGGCCATCGTATCACGAATGGAATGCCATTCATGTCTTTTAGTTGAGCGAGCGGAACCAGTGAAACTGCATTTCTTACGTGTGTGTCAACGTGTGCGTGTGACGAGGACGAACGTAGTTTACTTTAGTGATCCTTGTACAACTTTTAACGGGAATACGAGTGAAGATAAAGATCGTCTAGTGCTCTCGATGATCCTATGGTGAAGGTTCATACTTATTGAGACTAGAAAACGTTATGGGTGTGAAAAACTGTTGGTATTTCCAAGTCTATGAAGAATATCGTAAACCAGAATATAAGCACGATGAAAATTGAAAATTAACATAATTTAAAAGCTATTCCGCACTTTTCAAGACATAACTATTATTGCAACAGATATTACAACAATAAAGCGCGTGTGGCGCAGTGGTCAGAGGCGCTCTGCGTTACACTTGGGATCGATCCCCGCGCCCATAGCCCACCAAGCCTTCCATCTCTTCGGGGTCCGCAAGTTGGTACCAGACATGTCTAGAAGGATGGCAGCACTGGCTCGATACATCGGTAGGCTACCGCGAGTCATTGTGAAGACCAGATATGTAATCTATCGACTCTAAACGAGTGAATGGCGCATCCCTAAGGAGTGATTAACGCCGAAAGCTTTATCCTTTTTTATTTACCAAATTAAATATATAGTACGTCATAAACATAACATGTATTATATATAATACAATATATTATATATGCACACAATATACAATATGTATTGGACACAATATATATTGCGATAAAACATTACAGCATCTGAAATGTTACAAGGACGGTGGATCCACGCTTCACATTCCACAAAAAGTTGAACCAACCTTCCTGCATACACAAATTTCCCTTTCTATCTCATATTGTAGGTTTGAGTATGCTTGTTAGCCAAGGGCAACAAACTGTATCACTCATAGGGCCAAGCCAGCTAAATGATTGAGTAGAACAATCCAGACATTGATATCACAGAAATAATCGGCCCTTTCAGCTTTGCTTGCACAGTTTCGAAAATACGGCATCAGCTTTCACATTATAGTAATATAGTACTACATAACCTTTATTAATGTCGGCTGTGCCGATCACAGCACATAGGTGAAAGCAATTCGGAATGTTGGAAATAGTATATTTCCTTACAACGGGTATTTTAATGGGCATCATTTGAAATGCATCGTTCCTAAAACGCGAGACCATGGTTCGGTCGATGGCACGTCATTCTAAGGACCAACAAGTATGACTGAATTGAGGAACATTATTAAACCCCCCTTATTTCCATAAAAACGACCATCTTGTTGTCCAAAATTTCTATGAATTAAATATCCTACTTGCGTAAACAAACAACTTTTAAACAACGCATACCTCAACAAATATAACAAAGAAACAAAATGTAGCCCCATCCCCAAAGATTAATCTCAATTTCCACGCAACACATTGAGCACAAATTACGCTAATGCATTGTTCCACCGTTTGACAAGCATGCAAACAGCGACCATAGTTTCCCACGTTTACGTTCGTTACGGCGGATATACTGACGTCCCAACTCATACACTGCTTTTTAAACCTTGTTCTTTGTTTGCTTGATGTTTCACTTTGTCATGATAATTTCCGAGTACATAAATACATAAATTTTGTTAGTCATCGGAAATTTCCTCAGGTCACGTCGTACCTGGTCAGTGTGGAACGAGTCGTATATGAGATAGGAGTCTGGCATCACCTGGGCAGCCATTCTTTTGGCATCCAGAAGGCGTGAAGGCGCACCACGTTTCGTCGTCTGTCCAGGAATACATCGATAAATGTAGGCACGAAGAATTCACGAACGACAGACAAACGTAAATACACGTATACAAACACAATCGATTTATAGGTGACCTTAAAAATAAAGGATAGCGGACAGAACCGCTGCTCACAGAGAGCAAGGAACGCAGAGCTTAACTGCAAAAATAAGCCACCAGAGCCACAGAGTGCATCAGAAATAGGATGAAATAAAATCGCTCGAATGGAGTCCGCCATTAGGTGACTAATGACATTCTAAGTAGAAAGGATTCTTATCGAAAGCTTACATTCGCAAAGGGGTCGTCACACTTCAACAGAAACTGAGTAATGCTTGAATAACGGAAAGGTTAGAATGGAATGCGACTGATGTCCGCCCAGGAGCGAACGGCTTGCTTTGTGCAAGCAATAGATGTCTTGCTATATGCAGTCATGAAGCGTCCCATCCAATTGTGAACACTGAACGATTCTGCAGCTCGAACACTGAATCGATAGTCGCTTGAACAAAAGCGCCAATAACAACCACATATGGCAGAATTTTGGGCATTATGACAGAATTCTCCAGTAGCCAGAAAACCGCGACTTGTTCAAGTAACCACTCGGTTTAGAGGACATGAAGTCGTGAACATCATGTGTAATTAAGATATTAGCTCTTTAACCGCGATGGTATACCATTTCTTTTCATATACAACTTCGGCTGGTTCCAAAATCGATAAAGAAAGGAAAAAAGATTTGCTTTGCAGACAAAGGGAAAAGAAAGCAACTGGCGAAGAGACGAATGACTCGGTTCCCGGAATTTAATACTCGTTTCATTCAATGCGAATATTTCAAAAGGTACCATAAACGTTGCAACGCATGATGTGAGAAACCGCTTTCTATGATGCGAACGGCAGAAGTTGTCTTCGATTAATAGCGTTGAAAAACCCCCGGGATATCCACATTGGCAATAAATAGCGCTTTTCGAATTGATTAAACTGACTTATTAAGTTGGAACGCGTGGTTTTGTTTCGCAAAATATTCAGCCCATATCAAATCTATAATTCGTCGTGAGTGATACGCCATGAACGCCATGTAGAAACGTTGCCAGCTCATTGAGAAGGAGTCTCGTCAAATCTTCTCAGCAACCTATTTTTATCCTTATTAGTCTCGGCAGTATCATTTGCATATGCTGCAACTAACAAAATGACGATTTGAGAGAATCCAGTTAACTAGGGGCATGTAGAAAACATTTAGAAACAAGACAGATACACTCAGAATGTTTGTGGCTGAACATCGAAGGGTGCTCGACTTATTCCGGTCACTCCGTTACTCCTTGAACACAGCGCTTGATTATTTAGACATCACAAATATAGCCTCCGCAAGTGTCAAGCATTTCGAAATTGCATGTGTTGAAGACATAAATGAGCACGAAGTACAAAGAAGAAGTAACTGGGCGTGGGCGTGTGCGATGTTGCCCATTCCGCAGACAGCGAGTAGTAATCACCTACAGATGCATGCTCTAGAAGTGCAGAGAATAATTAAGTTCAACCGGTACCCCTTATCGATTTGTAACGCTGAAACTGGGCTCATTCATTAAAGTATTCACTAGATAATAAGCCCAATAGGGTTGGACGACCGAGCAGCTGAAGAGACAAACACAATAATGTGCAATATGACGGCAGGGGAGTGAATTATCGGTTTTTAAAATATGCATGAAATCAAGGACCAGAGAAGATAGAAAAATGAGGACCAGAGTCAGAAAAAGCATAGCGGTTTCGGGTGCAGAAAATCTATGAGAATTTTTTCCCTACATAACCTTTGTTTATACCTACTGTGAGGATCCCAGCACATAGGATAAGGTTCCATCAGAAGTAATTTGTGACTTCGAAAGCGGTTCGGAATTTACGAAATAGTTTATTTCCCTTCAACGGTTATTTTTGTGGACATCATTTGACACGCGTCATTCCTAAAAAGCGATACCATAGTTGGGTCGATAGCACGTCATTCTAAGTATCAACCAGTATCCTTGAATTGACGCGGAAATGGGGAATTGCTGTCAAGAAGGAAAATGAGATGATGAACTTAAGACCATTGTGATTAAACAGCAATATGGTGGTGAGCCCGATAATTCTAAGCATATATTTAAGAAGTGTATAACATTACTGTCCGATGCAATCTTCAGGTAATTAAAAGACAAAGATAATGCAGATTAGCAAGTACTCAGCCGCCACGACATTCGAAAGAGGATCAATGAGACATAATGAACACGCTAATAACCACAGACTCCAAAATTGCGCGTTGTCCATCACATTAAAAAATATTTGGAAGTACCAAAATGAACTTGAAATGACGAGCGGGTTGTTGGGCCCAAGTCAACGACAAGCGATCTGAATTGCACAACAACATCCCCTGCGTCCACATCATCTCATTAGGACGTGCCACGAGAATTCCTCTATTTGTCTTAATGAACCACGCCTAAAAAGCGCTTTATCTCCTTCTTTTGAAGAACATATGCGGCTCCCACTGAGCATTGTCCCACAATAACGTGTGAAATTCCGATTTTTTCTACCAGAACGCAGATGAAATCTCAGAGCTGTTCATTAACGGATTCATGCACTAAAACGGGAAGTCTTAAGAAAGACAGCCCATGAAAAGCGGGTAGTATAGAGTATAGAGATGTTTTTCAAGGATACAAATCACTAAGGAGAACAAAGAAGGAAAAGTGCCTGGAATGAATCTGATAGTTTAAAAAAAGTTCGATTATAGTTTATAGTTTACAAAAGACCGTCTCGTAATAAAAACACATGGACGCTTCGGGTCTGAATTGGAAAAAGTGGTTTTGGAAACGACTGGGTAGTTCTATTTAAAGGTTAGGAAAGAATACTAAACGTTACAAAAACAAGTAGTGGTTTCTTTTCTGACGCATGTATGTAGTAGCATTATTTTTTGAGACACTGAACGTCACTAAGCTTCCGATGAGGTCTCGAACACTGTGAGAAAACTTGGTGGAGAAAACCTAGATAGACCTAGGAAAGTCCAAATACTTTATATTGTGACATTATTTCACACAAGAACAAATTTTTCGTCACGTAAATGTAGAAAAAAGCTCTGCGCTTGCCCTGTACCCTGAGAAAAATGTGCAGCCCTTTAAACGGGTACGATTACAACGCGTTATAGAAAGCCGTAACCGGAATTTATTGCCATGTAACTCTAATTTCGGCCCAATATTTTAGTACCTTCCAATTGATGATTAGTAGATTTAACGTGGCTAGGTTTAGAGAAGATAGGACGATTTGAAAAGAGTAAATATCTTGAAGAACGCAACGATTTACGGATGTTGAACCTCTATTTCTCTGATTTTTGAATCGAAGAAACCTGTAAAAATAGTATGAGAACCTCGAAGGTAAAATTTGGAAAACAGGATGGGAACCTACTCTTAACAACAATCACATTACAAAGATTTGGTGGAGAAGAAGACGAGATGAGAAGCGTGAGGTGGGCGCGATTCGTTTCATTTTCTTCTCGGATTTCTTATTTTCTGATGATTACAAGTTCGTAGTCATAGTCCATGAGAGAAACGAAATGAGGAGCTGCTTCAGCCGCATATGACGGAAACAAGAGTAATGAAGCATTTTGTATGCTAAGAGCGGAACGAGGGCTGGGACTGGCGCTCGACGAGAAGCCGAGGTATTGGTTTCAATGAAATGAAAGCGACCACACGTCCAGCACTCTTCAGCCACGAATATAACGCAGTAATGAGAGAATTTCCATTCAATATTGCGGCTGTGTCAATTAAAAATTCGGAAGGCATGGGACTCGCTGATGTTTAGCTCGAACGCTGAGTTATTATGTTAAGAGTGGAAGGGTAAGTTAGCGAGCACATACCTCAGTAGTTGTAGTTGTCGAAAGAACTATTTGTATCAAGTGACCGTAAATTTGTTGAGAGGAAAGTGTGAGATCGTCCCTTCAAGAAACTCTCTTGAAATTGAAATTGTTCCGCACATTACTTTTAACTCCACACGCTGACGATTACTGACGTTAATAAACTTTTTTCCCAACAGACGACTTCTAGATGCCGATAACCTCGGTTGGAGTGTTTATTCGTCGGAAGAGAAGCTATTTCGAAAATGCACTCTCTAGCTTGCTTACGCAGACGATCACCGTGTGGAAAACAGAGTTCAGAACGAGTGATGAGTACAATACTACCTCCCACGCATACGAAACATAATACTAATGACGATCGACTAGTTTCTGAAATGCCGCTATGCATGTATTGAAGGAAATTGTGGTTGGTTTAAAGAAGTGAACAAGCGTACTAAAGGTGAGCTTGACTGCTTCTGGTGGAGCACCAGCCGCACATTTGAGACTTCGCAGCAACGGCGAGCTCAGCACAGCGTGAAATTGTTCACTCTACTCGTAAAATTAATGACAACTTTGCTAGAAATATGTGTAAATATGCAATTTTCTGTTTAGAATAACTAGGCACTACAACATTTGGCCGTGGTTTGTAGAAGCTGACGATTTTTGATAGGGAATGATAGAGAAAAAAGAAGGAATGATAGAGATAAGAGGGAATGATGGAGAAAAGAAGCGTTACTTCATAAACATACTAAATCACTTTTGGCATGTGAAATATGAAATATAAAGTGAGCACGAAGATATGATTTATGCTTGAATGAGGCTACTTGCTCTCTTCTCTGGGTGAAGAGATAGAACTCTTCTTCATGGCAAACCGATAGGACGGACGAATATCACACTGAGAATTGAATTAACCTGGACTATATAGCGCGATTTAAAAAACGAAAATAGTCTCCCATAATGGGAATAAGGTTAAAATATTTCCGATTTTTCAATAAATAATTAATGTCGAATTTCGAGATTAATGGATGACAATTTTCACGACGTCTTATGCCGTCAGGTTTTGAGCAAAACAGTGAACACCTCCCAAATTCTGTGACATAACAGCCTACTTAAATTAGGTGTAATAGAGTTTACAGCCAAATAGAAATCCTCAAGTAAAAGTGTCTCATTAAAAAATTAGGGTGGCACCCATAAAACCGCTAGAAGTTATTTTATATACTATATAGAGGAATGAAGTTGAAGGAAACATTAATCAATGAGGGCACTGGACAACATTAAGAGGAGAAATTTTTAGTACGCGGCACAAAATCGAACGGAAATATGGGCAGTGGATTCTATTTATGCATAAATTCTCACGATAAAAAGGGCATAATGTGAAGTAGAAGGAGACTAGGACAGTCAAAAAAGAACTGTGAAAAAACTCTACATCTCCAGGTTCAACTAAGGATGACAGGACTCCGACAAACAGGAAAAAACCTTTTTTATGCTCTCATCATAATTTGGGTTTTAGACTTCAAAGAGAAGCAGATTAGTAAAAACGTAAAATCGAACAAAAAAAAACCGTAAAACCTCTACATCGAAAACACGATGCTAATAAGTAACATTTCGTACATATTTCAGAACCGACTTTTCTTTAACGTCGCTATGACTAATCAATATGCATTCTTTCTTTGGCAAGTTTACACGAGTTTGATATGTAATCTTTATTCGGCTAACGCTTTGAAGTCTTTATCTTCATCAGAACCATGAATCAGAGTCTTCAGATTCGGAAGAAAAAAAGGAAAGAAGGTTGCCCTGGGTAGTTCCATGTATGATTCTTCAAGCGCGTAGCCAGGACTGGATGGCGCAGACGATGAGATGAAATCAATTAGGTTTGCATGAAACAATAGGCGGTAAACAGATAATAATGAGAACGAGAAATGCCTAGTCTGTAGCTGATAAGTGTAGCGGTTTGAGGACGCAGGGAGTCTCTGCTCTTGCCCCTCGTTCCCATGGCACCCGTATCAAAGAGCGACTTTCTACTTCAAAACCACAGCGCCAGTGCAAAACAGAACAGTTCGAAAGACCGTCGACGACATGGGACACGCAATAGTGAAACAACTGAGGAATCGAATGAGAAAGACTAAGGCTTCTCTCAAGCAGAAAGAAGTGAGTAGACAGGCACCTCAGACTAATATGGACACAGTGTTTCTTTACGGCCAGCATTTTCAACAGGTGCTAAAGACAAGTTGATCTTCAACTCTAATGGAAAGAACATCGCTGAAGAAAAAACCTAGACACCTGTGAAATTAATTAATAAAGCCGCTGTCAACAACACTTTATGATAAAACGATGGTTGAATGAACGAGACTATAGCTGAGCATATATTTGAGAAGTAGCTTAAAAGCGAAAAGAAAGGATGGCGTTGTTGATCAGGTCAATATGAAGGTCTCTAAGTTGAAAATAATAATTAGTGAATGTTAGTGACTTGAGGAACTTGCATTATCATTTTTGTGACTTCTCTGAGACGTTTCCTTATTCTAAAACATTGTTGAGAGTCGTCTTTGACGATCTGATCAGTACTCTTCGCAATACTAAAGTGCCAGAAACACATCAAGATAGATATGGACTGGTCACAACACAAATAGCACTTCTGCTAAACGGAACAGCAAACGTGCTTCTCCTCGCAGAGGTGAAAGCGATGTGTTCCAGATATTTGTGTTTATGTCTTCTTGAAAAAAGACTGCGATCAAACTGAGCGATAAAAAGCGCATCGTCAACAGACCGGCGGAAGAAGAAATCTAGGCTAAGAATCCAATAAACAGTTGTCCTTTCAAATAAGCTCGTTTTTGCAATTATGTACCAGTGTTGAAAATTCCAGGACAGTGATTTGTAGAGTAAAGGGAAATTCTAATAACATCAATAGAGTAAAATATGGCTGAGAGAAAGGTAAATCAATGACGTCAGTTGGTGTCGTGGGTAGCACTTGAGCCCTCGCCAAGGACTAAGGAGAGTTCGAAGTCCAACTAAGGTTCCTAGTTTTCGTTTTTCATTCTTATGCTTGCATTTTGCACCGTACCTTGCCATCGAAAATGAATGGGCAGCCAATAAAAGTTGGAACAGAGAGTTTGTACTACAAAGATAAGAAAAAGTGTAATACGAATGTGTAAATCCTTGTTGACGAAATTTATAATTTAAAAACTATTCACTAAGGTAAACTAGTTGTGCATACAGGTGGGCTAATATATATTCATATATATGGAAATATGTACGTATATATTCATGTATATGTAGACATATATACACATGTATATGCATGTGTATATATGTCCACATATATATATATATATATGTGTATATTAGATCTTTCACTGAGGAGAAAAAGAGTTGCTCCTAGGTCCACCTTAACTGGTAAAAATTTCTGCTATAGGTTAAAATAATCCATGGAAAGTGTGTTCAGATAGTGCTTCAGATAGCACAACGCAGCGTCAATTCCTGTTTTATTCGGGTTTCTAACAGTCACATTAACTTACATTGTCCAAGCAAACTAATCACATTCGAAGCTGGATCCTTTGATGTCGACTTTAGTCTAAACCCAAGAAGAAAAACAAGTCTAATTCCGAGATTGGCAGCTCATCTGCTCAACAAGAGCTAACAATGATCCTTATTAAAGAATTGTAGCTTGTGATTACGGGTAAAAACGATGTTGAATATCTTGACGTCGACTGCAACTCACATGGCACATAGCAATTTGATAAACTAAACTCGATATTAAGACTGAGACGAGAGAGCTAAAATAGATTACAATAAGCAAGGATATGAACAAATTTGACCAGTTGGGACAAAGTAGGAAATTTTCATTACTAATGAGCGGCGGAGGAACAAGTTACTGAACCTTTCTTGATATCCGTGAAATCTGAGTTCTTCTGAGACAAAGTTGCGAGCCACAAATCAAATTGTGCTTCATAAATATTTCCATTTTCATATTCATAGTGTTAAGGCTCTATGATTGTGGAAACTAAGCGTTCATAAAGTTCGTCTGATGCACGTCACTGCTGCTAAGGGAAGCGTATCGCGTTCGTGACGGGAGCCGCTACAGTAATCCCCACGCCGGGGTATCTTTTAATAAGCGCGGCAAAATTATGTTTGGCCGGTGATGTGCTTCAGCACACAAATACCGCGCAACTGTCATTAACACTCTCAATTAAATACGCGCTCGTCTCTTAACGATTTGCAGGGATTCGTCGTGAGCCGTCGACAACTCGAGCCAATGAAGAAACTCGAACAAAACTCATAGCATCACAAATTCATGGACTCTGTCGTGTTCTGATGTGGATTTGAACGACTCTGTCTGAGAAAAAATCATTAGTCACGAGACAGTCTGTGTCCGTCTGTGATGAAAAAAATATTTGGAACAAAGTGCAGAGCTTATTTTCAATCAATGACTTTCCATATGGTGTGTGCGCACAACACAAAAAAATCTGTTCAATGAAGAACTATGAGGATACATAGCATATTTGCACAAGCACTGCAAATGGGACACCGAATTCCGATATTATACTTAATGTTATTTTACAAATGTCTTAATGTCTTAATTTAATGTTAAGGTTAAATCTAAGACTGAGCGCGCGAGCATCCCTACTCAGAACTGAAATGAATCTGAGATAAAACCGTGAATTCAGTACACGGTAGTAATACATATAAGTTGAGCAAAAACCCACTAAATTTGATGCGCTTCAAGGCTCTGCAAACAAACACCGAGGGATCGTCATTAATGCCAGCAATTATGCTATCCTGTGCCACGGAACGCAAAGCACGAAGCACTTATGTCATCGGTCCACACATCCCGTCGAGCCCGCTGCACTCCGTCCTTCACCTGCGAACTGTTTAAGGACAACCGTCGGACCTCTACCATCACACCACTTCTGGGATATCGCTCTTTTAAACAGTAATACATCGCGAGAACAGGTATCTCGTTTTCTTCCTTTCCATCTAAAATATCGAAAAGCGGTGCCAACGAAACGGAACCCGAAAAGTTGAATAGTTACGCCGATGTTTAAACCAAGCTCCTTCAAAACTGAATAAACAGTACTGAAGAGTCGTGTTAGCATGGACCACCATTTCAACAGTTGTAGCCAAACAGTTATCTACCACTAAGTTCCGCTGTTGCGTTCAAATCTGATCCGCTTACAGTAATCCATCCGTCTACTTTCACGTAAATTGTCCCTTTCAAACCCATCGCATCGGAGGGTGGCTAGAAACGAGGACAACGGCCGAGATTTGATAATATCTTTACAATCCTCCTCGATATACCTGTTACGAGTTAGAATCGGAAGAAAATAACTAGATAAGTTTTGAGAAAAAGGACAAATCGATATCTGGCTGGGCTCGTCAAAAGCTTTTTAGAAATATAGAAGAAATAAAGTGTATAACATAGAAACATCGACTCAAGGATTTCTGTTGAGTGATAAGTCAAATTTTCTAGAATTGGATTTGCTACTAAAATAATCATTTTAACTGATAACTCTAGCATGTCCTTGTCAGGAGTGGAGGATCCGTCATGTAGTGCAAAATAGATAAAAGCCGAATGAGTTAGAAACGAATCATTTATAGAGAAGCTTATAATACTGAAGCAAACCTGTATGCTGTGGAAATCATTTTGAAATGGTAAACGCCAACTAAGAAAAACTTCTGTACAGTACTCCGCTCCACTTGATTTGACTTGATGAAGACCAACATCGGAAAATGCAACTGCTGTGAACTGTCGACTCGAATCATCGTGGCTCTGGCGGATATAGTGAATCATCGGTCGAATGTGATGCGAATAAAGAAGTTCCCCCATATAACCCGCTGAGCATATATGTGTGACGAAAATCACCAAGGAGGTTCCATCCGAATTCTCTTTGCATGTGGAGAAAGAATTCCAAATTCAAACAATAAATGGGTACAAAGAGATATCCCATACATCTATCGAACGTGCGCTGATATCACTGGCAAAGAAAAAAAACCTAATCTAAAAAGTGAATGATTTGGAGAAAAAAAACAGGAGAGGAACATTAACCACTAGCCGCTAGCGCTGCTAAGGAAACTCGGTGACACTAAAGTGATAAAAATGATATGAAAAAATTAACCCTTAGAATCCTAGAAGCGTCCTGTTCATGGCTACTATTACTGTGATTATGGTGAATAGTACTGTCAACAATGGCTGAAGCTATTGATTTTTCATGGATTAACGTCAACCTCGCATAGAAGTGATGTAGTAAGCTTGCGTCAGTGTAAACAACGTTTAAAACACAAATTAAGATATAAAAAATAACTGACTGCGGGTTTCCTCTAGTTTCATTTTCAATGAAGTCTTGCCACTAGATTTCTTCTGCTCAAGCTCTAGTCGAAAGATAGAAAAATAAACAAGAAGAGGGATAAGTTACCATACTAATTACCATCTTATGTATGAAGAGAATGAGAAACCCGACGTACTGAAAATCGGCCTGTACGTCACAAAAATCACTACACTGATTGTAAATAGAATCTATGACAGATGCCATTTGCACTGAATTCCATAGATATTTTGAAATTACGAACAAATGACCGGGTATCTATGAACTAATTAGACTGAATTCTTAACACGGTCGTAGCAACTTTGAATTAACAATTACTAGGATTAGCATAGTCGTACAGAGTAATGAGCATCCTACGGCTTGCGTGAATGAATAGAATCATAGCGATCCGTCCGTTTGTATTCGGAAGAGGAGGAGGAGTGTATATAACTTGATTATAACCAGATGTGTCCCCTTAGGGAACACAACCACAAATGCGGCACCATCTACACACTACCAGGCCGAGGCGTAGTTTTCGCAGCGATACCCATTCGTTCAAATTGCAATGTAATGGACATAGGACGAAGAAGGAATCTGAGAAGCAGCGTCAAATAATGAGATGTCTCAAATTTTCATTAAGCAACTTCATGCAAGAATCACTTCGTTTGAAGATTAAAAGTCCTCAACACTAGCGTTCAGTAACAAAAACAAGCTACGCATCAGTTTCCGACTGTAAATCTAGTGATAGATGTTTAATAAAAGACTTTCCAAAACCGTCACCAAGAGCGGAAATGCACGGATCTAACCATGATCCATTAGAAGCACGGACGACAGATTCGGTAAAAACACTAGGGTATTTGGATGCTCCGGTAAGCAACAAAAGGTACCAAAGCAGTTTTTCGCTTTGGTCCAGCGAACTCTTGTAGCATGCATTCATTACATGTGAAGTCGTGTAAACAAACATGCTTGAAGAGACATCAACTTTTGTGAAACATTTATAGAACTACAAGAACTTCTAAACAATTAAGACTTAAAGAATTCTGAATACGAACGGTAGAATGAGCGAAGACAGGGCAAGAAAATAACCAAGAAGAAAAAATAGGAAATTGCACCAAGCGAATTCCAAGTGACACGTCCGCTACTCGAACAGTAGTCCCAACAGCGCAGCTGTAGCTGATGAGGACGAACACTCACTTATTGTCCTGGCACGATCGCGTCCGTGCAGACGAGTGTGTCCATATGCGATTTGAGAGTCGGCCGGAGTTATGCGAAGTGATTAATTATTAAAGTGTGTTTGTGGCGAATGATTGTTGGTTAGAGCAACCGATTGCCCAAGTTCGCCTACTCGCAAACGAGTCACTTCAGGAATAGTAGTGATAAGGTAGCGCACATTTTGCCAGATATTTTAAAAGTCCACCGTGATGAAACAGATGATGAGCAATTAAGTTGTTTCGTAAACAACAAAAGTTTTGCCTTTTCAGATCTTCGCTTTTTGCTAAGCAAATAATCTGTGTATATATCCTCCCAACGGTTTACCGCTTCATCGTGGCTGGGCACTGTTCCCGGGTATCGGACTGCCATGTACAGCGTAGCGATTCACCCCCCAGCAGGGTCTCCCAAGCTGAGAAATAGTCCAGCTTTTCCATCAGGCAGCTTTGCTACAAGTAAACCAAACCAGGATCCAGCACTGTCCTGAAATCATGTTAGTCGCATGGTGGCAAATCTCCCTGTGATTCGCAAGGGCGTGCCTGTGGTGGTGACCCGGAACAGACTTTAGCCAGGCTCATCTCGTGATTCCAGGAAACCACGATGGCTTAACCAGCGAATCTCCAAAAAAGTGAAGATTATGTTAGGGCCTGCGCAACTTGTGAGGACGGACCCTCCAAGTATCCGAGTACATATCACCTGTAACACCTGTATATATATATATATATATATATATATATCAGTTTAAACAGGTGATTATGCTCCACCTGTGAACGATAACAATTACTTGGGCGCGCTAACTGGAACAGATTAACCGATAATAGTTTGATAGCTTTCGTAATTAAATAGCGATGGCAGAACATAAACTTCGAAACACCTCAACTAAGTTAAAAAATCGAAAAAAGAAAAGAACTCGGCAAATACTTGTCGAATGAATTAAATGATTGGACTAACATTAAGCATGCGAACACTTCACAAAGCCAAACTAGCATCGGAAGGATGGCATGATTACTTCTAGCGTTCAGGAAACGGAATCAGTCACTATAACTTCTTAAGTGGTGGCGAAATTATTTTGTCAGAAAACTACCGTAATGGAACCGACAAAATAACTAATAACTAGAAAACCTGCGAATGGCAATGTCGATCGAGAAGGACAAATTTAGTAGCACAACGATGGCCGCAACTACCTCTGTAAAGGTCTAATGAAATCAGATGCTGAACCTTGCTCATTCCACCATACTCATTGGACTTATCCCCAACAAAAAATTTTCACCTCTTCGTGTACCTCGACAACTAAGTACTTAAGAAATCACCCAATAACAACTAAAATGATGACGTAGGTGCCTGCCACCTGAAGATTCATGGAATTCAGAAACCAATCATTTGGCTGAGATGAAATGGGAAAAAATCGGATCACGTCTCTTTTCCCTCTTCTCTTGTCTCTTTAACTGTAATCACTTTAAATCCGACTAACAACCCTTGAAGTAAGCCGAATTTGGAATGGAAAGTTCGAAATCAGGCGATTTCTGAATGAAGGAAAATCCTAAGTAGCACCAGCTAATAAGGAAAGCGAGCATCATTAGGTAAAAACGGAAAAGAGAGCCCAGCTGGTGCATTTCATTAGCCCACAACGAAGGTAACGAGATATTAGATGGCAGTTTCTTTCGACATCGAGCACTGTTTTGTATCATCGTGGCTTTTTGTACTTCAATATAATTAAGTGCTTTAAAACGGTCCAGCTGAAGTGTGGTAGGAAAATAAATCTAACAAAATATCGCAAGTTGCATCAAATCATTGAATAAGATGGGTCTCGCCAAATTGTTGAAAAGAACAATCTACGTTTACAATAGTCGTCATTGTGCTTTCCTTTCTTTTCTGCATTGAAAAATTCCATTGAAACTCACATTTGATCCAACATCCTGCAAAGACCTTGTTTTGTTCAATTTCAGCTCCTGATGGGTACTATACTGCGCAAATATGGTCCTGCCACGAATCTGTTAAGAACACGAATTACTTCCACTTAGGTGTGGCGTCACTAATGTCATGGCGACATAGAAATACAAGCTAGTTAAATTCATTTTCCATGGAAATAAGATTTCGCAAGAGGGAGGCATATTACGTATGGGACGCACTCTAATTCGATTTTGAACGTCATTTTGTTGAAGAAAACGTTAGAATACCGCCTTCTAACAAAAATCGCTTAGTTTTCCAATTCAAGGAATTACGTATCCACCCCTCCAAAGGCTCGATTAAAGACTTCTATCTTATTAGACGCTGCCTTTGTGTGTATCAAAATAATACTTTCTTTTACCTGAATGGGAACCGCATTCATCGAAGTGACGAAGCCGACTGCACTATGTTCATCTTCGTACTCGATAAATGCCTTAATAAATTGATATTAACGAATGCAAATAGTTCGCGTAACGAATTTCCCTTCAATCTTATCCAATTCCTTCCTCTTGATAACGGCTTCGGAACACCCTGACGCCGATATCCCTGACTCTGTTGGTCATCTTGACTTGATTAGCAGCGAATTTTTCTCATAACAGTATACTGAACAAGTTTCCGAGCAAAATCTAGGTCACACAAAAAAAATTTTGTTCCTTAGCGGGAGACGCATTTAATCGGAGTTAAATTTGCAGACGTTCTCTTAGTTGCCTTTCACACAACATAGCCGTCGTAGAGATTACCTTCATGCGTAGTTATCCTTGTAAGCGTTTGATGGGAAACATTTTCAACTCAACATTAACCTTTAATTTGACCTTTCCAAGCTCTGAAGAACACGAAACTACCGAAACATCAGCTATTGTGTGCTAATAAATTCTATAATATCAACTTCGCATTTGCTTATCGAAGGAAAGCAGTGAATTATCAATCAATGCCGAGGTTATAGCAAGTCGATTTCGGAAATTCGCAGCGTAATGTTAACTTTTTTACTTATTGTAGGCTAAGACGTCTGCAAAATTTTGGACCGTATACGATGGAAATTGAACACGTTATTATTCTTTTCGAGGGCTAACGCGTCCACCACACACTACGCGGGTCCTTAGTTACGCCTTTATCTCAACTATCGGCTACCTACCAGTTCCATCAGCAATCACCCATCAACGAGAGTGATCTAAGGAGCTCAAATCGGCATTGAACCCAGTTAATCTGTGGCTTTAGTTGAAATCACTATGTTAACTTTTTTATTTGCAGCTTGCTACAATTTTTCACGCCTCAGGTTAACTGGGTTCAATGCTTATTTGTGCTCACCTAATCAATCCCGTTGACGAGTGATTGGTGATGGAATTGATCGATAGAACTAGCTGAGAGACAGGCGGAATGAAGGACCTGCATGGTGCGGTGGTGAACGGGTTACTTCCCATAAAGGGTATTAGCGTGTTCGATCAGACACCTGCGGTCCGGAATTTTGAAAATATCTCAGCATCATCGTGGTTGCATTGTCAACTTATTTTTTGTAACAATACCGAAATGATCTGAAGTTAGTTGTACCCAGTTTGAAGGCTATCTTCTCCACGAAGACTCCTCTGCTTAGGGATATTCGATTTCAAACAACGGGTTGAGTAATAAACTACAAGTTATGAATCAACAAATGTGAAGTAGTGCAACGGAACCAAAATGGCAATAGTTGCGGAAAAGTTGGAGGAGCATGTCTCCCAATGGATACTCGTTACTGTATCTGGTGCAACCCGTAGAAAGAGGACGCGATAAGAAGTTTAATAATATTTCGGTCATTCGAGAATCCCTAAAAAACAGCGTTTGGAAACCTGGATTCTGCACAAGAACGGTACCTTTAAAGCCACATGCCGCAAGAATTCAGCAGTCCGAACAACTTCTCGACGATGATCAGTGTTGTATTACACCAGCGAGCAAGGTCATACAAATTTCATTTCGTTAGGTAGGTGGGAATACAATGCGCCTTTTCTATTTTTTAATCGCTCATATTGTTTAACCCGAATTTCTTTCAATACACGGTTTAATCATCACGTTCGTCGATTACTTGAATCTGGAGTTCAGGTAGAGAGAAGATGCTATTCGCAGGAACTGTGGCGACTACTGGTCAAAAGATTTAATGAGCTGAAATAGCCAAAGCTGGCAAAACACTTTTTAATAACTCGAGAAAGATTAAGAGCAAATCGCACCTATCACAGGCTATGAGTAGAACCACAATGTAGTCATTTTTTATTTTGGTGCCTATTTTTTTGAAAGCAGGGTACGATGTGAAAAATAACCATAATGAGACAGATATCTGCAAAAATCCGAACCGCAGGTGTTTCCGGTGGGGATCGAACCCGTTATTCCTTTTCCCGGGAGTTCATGTGTTCACGACATCATTGTGGTTATATTCCACATCATGTCCTGCCATGAAAAAAAGAATAGGCAGTAAAATAAAAAGTGACTACATTGTGACTTATATTAAGGTACAGCTTAACTGGATTTAATGTCGATTTGTGCTCTCCAGATCAATCTTGTTGATGGGTGATTGTTGACAGTAAACATAGGTTAAAACACGGCTGACAGAAAGGCGAAACAAAGGACCTGCATGGTGTGGTGGTGAACACGTTGGCCAAACTGTTGCAAAACTGCAAAACTGTGAACTGTTCGGAGTTTTGCAAATTATCTTCATTGTGGTTATAAACGGAATTTCAAACGGAGTACCTCCAACATCTGGTGCAATACCATCTGCGGTCGAACGACATCGTGGAGCAGAGAGACTATAGCTAATCGTGGCCATTTCTCTCTCACCACGAAAGTCAACCGGCACGGCTGATTCGCTAGGACGTTAGCGATGATACATTTGCCGCCCAACAGCAGTTTCCAGTATGGTAAATTGAGATTGATCGCGAGAGCACGGAAGAAACATGGACTTCGACATAGGCTCTATTGACTGCTGCTCTATCCATACAATGGAGAAGAGTACCGTGTTGCCGTGTATTGAAACAGCCAGCTGTATATTTGAAATCTACCAGGAATGATGGAAAGTTGACAGTTGAGTACCTCCATAAATTCGTTTGCAGTTGAAAAAAGATGGTGTACTTTAAAAGGATGCAGAATAAAGCGTTCGACGTTGATCAATCCCTAAGGGATGCGCCATGAATTTCATGAATTTATCAAGCATCGTAACAGAGAATCAGAACCACATCTGTTCTATAAAACGATTTAGTCTAGCCTAGCGATGTCCACTGTAATTACAATGCTCCATAATGTCTCAGTCTAATACGGTCAAGCCATACATCCTTTCCACCGGTACACCGTATACGTTGCCAGTAACGACATGCGTACTGTTGCGGAGGAGATACCCGAACAAGCAACTCGGTCGAATTTCCTCGTCTTGTACCTTTTAGAGAATGGTGAAACGAAAAGAGTGGATTTGGAAATCGTACAAAACGAAAAATTCCAAGATGATGCTGTTAAATCCTATTAAATATCCCACAAATCCTTTAAATGTCAACTTGGAGCAGAAATTATGGAGCATGTCATTGTGAACGGAAGGAAATCGATTCGAATCGATTGGCGGAACACTGAAGAACGTAGGAACAGTCTGACATGGAAAAAAACGAATAATAATGGATGGATCAGATATCAGATATCGTGCAGATTCAGTTGCCAAAATTCCTCAAGCAGCTAAACCTTTTAGCTAGCATGACAGCGATAGAAAAATGAGAAAGATGAAACAGAGTAGAGAAGCAAACAAAACAGAGCACTCAGTGCGACTAGCAGTCAGATCGCCACCACTCACGCATTCCACTCACTACTTCTTCCAGTGCATTGTTATGCTGCTGGGTAGTGTGGCATTTAACATAACCCTCGAAACGTCCAAAGTTATGTTAACTGCCACGCTAATCATTTTTATGGTGCCCGAGTGAAGTATTCTGAAGAACAACCGATTCACTCAAAGGAATATGAACCCGCTACGCAATCGTGGAAGTTTGTTTATTTGGCTCAATGAAATGTTATCCAAAAGTTCACCATTAATAACCAGTCAGAGAATGGCAAAAGGAGGACGGCGAAAGAATGGCTACTCGTGAATCGAAATGATCAAGAGGAAGCCAGTAGTTTCAAGAAGATAATCCGATGTCTTCACTCATGTGGACGCCTCTATCTACCGTTCCCATCTATCCCATATCCGATCTCCGTGGCCGTAATCAAGTATAAAAACGATCGTGCTCATGATTAACCATCGTAAAAATAACTCAGGAGTGTGCTCAAGCACGAATATTGCGCCACCTGCACATTGTCTCATTTGATACAAGTTGATAGCGACGTACGTAATGAGATATTCATACGCAGCGTGGATATCAGTGGACTTCGAGATAACTGCTGTTATGTAACCCTCGGAATTCTAGAGAAATTGCTCAACGGTTTGCTGTTGTATTGACGATCTGTTTGAAAAGTATTGATTCGCTAATGGAATACCGACTGCTGTAGGATGCTATGCCTGGCCAAAGTAGATCATAATGGAAGAGGCAACCGACCAACATCTGTCCTGTACAAAAGGGCAGTGCTGCGTGAAGTTCCCCTGTTCGAGCGGTGTTCCTTCCACTGGATTCAACTCGATGCGACAACAACCACCCAAATCGCGATGGTAACCGCCTGTGGATCACCAACTCGGATCAATCTGGCTTCCAAGAAGACGAAGACGTCGAAACGTTAGTCAAATAAACCCTTTTACCACCTTCGCGTTAGCCTAATAATCCAAGAAGGTCTGCTGTTAGTCCCACACATTTCTACGAATTAATGATTTAGAAGATAAAATTTATGTAGTATAAAGCACAAAATACATGGTATAGGTTTCAATGAAATCTCTTATATAAGATTCGTGTTTTTTTTTTATTATCATTTGATCCATCTTCACGTCTATTGTGCGGATGCCAGCACTCCTCACATTCGAATCGTTTCGTCGCATCCACTGTCCACGGAGATCTTCCAACTTTTACATGTTGCTTCGATTAGTGTTTGAGGATTTTCATTTCATCTTGAATGTCGAAGAATGCTGGTTGAGCGATTCTCCCTGGAGTCCTGAGATAGCCGGGCTGGAGGGTTCTCAACTGGATTGCAGGTGATTTTTTCCCAGCTAAGACCGGTACCAATTTCCCGAATTCTTGTTTAGTCAGCAATAATTTTAATTTCAGAAGATGAAGCAGGGGGACGGTTTAGAATTCACTGGCGAGTCCGACCCCAAGAATAGTAGATACGGAGTGCAATGCGAGATTTCAGCATGCCACCACTGTTACACATTGAATTTCTAACACTTTCACACATTAACTACATATAGTTCTGACTTTTAAAAGAGGAAGAAAAATACCTGTTCATACAAAGGTTACGATAAAACAGAGTTTCAGGGATTCATTCTGATACGTTTTCCTTTTTTAAACCTTCTCTCATTCTAATTATCTCACCTGACTCTTTCCTTTAAGCATCATATAGTTAGACAATGGGCCATAAGGAACACAAAGTTGAATCAGTTCGACGTCGACCATGTCAGGAGGTATGTTTCTGGAAAACTTATGTTGAAATCGAAATTCTTAGTTCTGTTCGGATTACAAAACACATCGAGCTTCAGACAACCAAAACGTTCACTCGATTGGATTTTCATTTTCCATTTAACGTAAAATGCTTTGGCTTATGATATTTTTACAATGATATTCTCTCAATGAATGAAGAATTCCAACACATGTTTTGAAAATGGATTAATACAAAGCCAAATCCCTAATGCATTGCCCGTAACCAGCAACAGCTCAGCCGTGAGCCCATAGTTAATCATAGAGCAAATCTAGCGAAAGTGATAAATAAGTAATCATTCCTGGAGTAGGATAGAGTGGATTAGGAGTAAGGAGACAACGACAACATTGCACTTCAGCATCTGGATGAAGAAACTTCAGTGTCAAGTCGGCGGACATCTAATCGTTAATACTACATTTTCTTACAAATGCGCGACCGACCTTGACCAACTCATTTCCGACTTTATGGATGTACAGGCCTTCTTCATTTTCGAGAAATGGCGAGTGATGGAATTGATCATACACGAAATACCGCTTCTTTATGGGCACGTTCAATGTCACCAAAACCCTTGCTGCCTTCCCATTTCCCATGTCTACAATATCCATGTTAAAAAGGCTAAGAACACTGGTGTAGAAAAGATAAACATGAAGCCAGGCATTCATCTAACATAGTACTTCCTCAGCGCAGCATGTGAGGCCGAGCGCCCATCCTCTGTAGTGTTTCCTCGCTACTTAAGCAAGGTTGTTAAAACACTCTGTCATTTAGTGAAGTCTAAAACAACGTCAACTTCCAACTATCAATGAAACGATTGGAACATTCCGAGATGTTTCTTCTAGTGCAAGTAAGAAGTACACAAAGAGAAAATTAAATGCGGCATAGTACGCTTAACAGGCGGAACTCTAACTTCAGCTTATGTACTGAGATGGAAACTACATGCTCGGGTGCTCTCATTCACTGCAGTTTGATTGTTACGTGAAGAGTAGTGACAGAAAAGGCACAGGAGAAGAGATAAGGAATAAGGCATCGATTGCAATGGTTCTATAAGCGTTGGATTCATTCTTTTTTATTAAGGAATAAAGGCAAAAAGCTTGTCTTCTCAATGAAGACCATTGTCATGAGAAGCAAGAACGGATTAGATACGTGAAAAACCTCATGATTATGTGATTTGCAAGATCTAATAAACAAGAAAATCAGCTCTTGGATGATATATGGCTGTACGAGAAAGCTATTTAGTGAAAAAGAGAATGATTGACGTCAGTCTGCTGAAACGCGCGCCAAATGCATGGGTTTTTAGATGAGTTTCCGTTCTCAGAGCGGTTCTGAAACAGTGAGTTTAATGACAACAATGGTCACTTTGAAATAAGGCGCGAATAGAATCAATTCATAAACTGTTCAGTTGACCAGACGTGAAACAACGAATGCATGTAGTTTTAGCTTGAAACTCTACAACGAAAAAAATATTAACGATTTACAAACCGATCTACAACATGGATTTTTCCAGTAGAATCAAGAACGTCACTTAGAGATTTTGGTCCGACATGGCTGACATGAAACTCAGATTTATGGAAAAAGACTTTTGTTTTGGAAGTAGATGTTTCACAGGAAGAAACAAAACTACAGCAAAGTCATGTACGAAGTAAGGCGAAAGAAGTCTTTAAGGATGTGCCCTGGAACTCCAGAGCTTGCAGCACATATACCCTAGCAAATCTTTACCTTATATGGACGACACGTGAACGTGGTGTACTCGAGGAAGCGGTGCAGTGAGAAGGGGCAGTTATCTGGAAGAGCTGAGATCGAACACGCACAGGAGACCGGAAGTAAATGTTTGCTCAGTATTTCTTCCTATTGTTTTGCCTCAGTTATCAGTTATTTGTTAGGAAGTAAAATGGGAGAAAACACAGCATGATTGGGAAATCACACCGTTAGATTGGTTATATAAACAACAAGCATATCCCAAACCTGTGCCAATGGTTGTCTGGTTAATAATTGAGCAGTGGTAAGGTTATTCATCTGAGTAATGTATTGTGAGTATAAGGCCGTTGGATCGAGCTTGGCCTGAAAGGGATTAACTTTAAGGTGAAATTAGATTTTCTTCTTTTTCGTTGAATATAAAAAGTGTTGAGCCACTACAAAAGTGAAATGTGCTGTGAAAATCTGATATTCTTCGCATTACATGCCATAATACATCGTAGACTAAACAGCACGAACCAACAAGTTGATTAGAAATTAGCCAATTTTTTTAATAAGAAAAGAGGTTGGGTAACCTTTTTCGGTTCTGAATCGACAGTCATCACTGACGCTAAGACGGCTCCATGTATAGACGACAGCAACTCCTCAGGACCTCTCTGAAAAATGCCATTGACTTCAGAAACCTAGGATTTAAACGAATGTGCAGATTGAACAAAGAAGAAAGACTGCCTCATTCCAGCTTCTTTTGACACATCGGAAGTCTACTAATTACGACAAGAACTCAAATCAATGGTGAAGCAAATGAACAGAAAAAAACATTAGGAATCGTGTATACTAACGATCGAAAAAAACAGATGTGCTTGTTCAAGCGATAGAAGTAGTAACATGATTGACTTCACGAGCTTTCTCGGATTCATCAGGCAATTTCACAGTTGCATAGCAGCACTTATGGCATGTGACCAAGACTGATGGCCATCATCCACGCTATTCAACGTAGAAATTCCTCAAGCAGAAAAACGTTCTACACGCTCCACATGACTTCCCAAGGTTGTATAAATAGAAACAAACATTGCCAAAGGACAAAAAAAAATAGAACTGGATAAGATTTCATATTCTGTAAGCAAGAAAAGAGTACAGCAAAAATCCTTAAGAAAAGATTATAGCTGGTCAAACTAAACTTATGTGAACGATGAAAAAAGGTGTACTGATAAGGCCGCCTGCTTCCATTGTGGGAAAACAGAAAACGATGTTGGTTGTACAAACAGAACGTTCAAACTTCAAACTGCCACCAAGAGAACCGTGCAGACGCAAAAGCGCTTGATTATTTTATAATTTTTCTCTACGAAACAGAGAAAGTACTTCTTGGAAACCCAGTTGACGAATTGTATATTGGCTTTGGATCTCTTATGTCAATTATTTTCAAGAACCCTTCATGTAATTGCAGCCTCACGGTGATAAGGAAGAGTTATGGCTGTATGATTGTAATGAGCATCACCCTCCAGTAAAGCGCTTGGATATTGAAAAGGAGTTCGATTTCTTCATGTGACATATCAGGAGCCTAGAATGAAATGCAATTTGCTCTATTGTTAGAAACAAGTGCTGAACGAGAACGTATAGGAGGACTTCAAAAGGTTGGCGTTCCAGCTCGTAGGGAAAACTTGTCATATTCGCAACGGAACGCAGTATTAGAGAAACTGGAATGTCACATCTCGCAAAGCTATTAAATTTTTCGAACATTTTAAAATGTTCACTGTAAGTCTTGGAAGTAAGAATAACTCATCAGGAACTCTCCTAAATGAAAAAACCGAAGTCTAACTGACTTCTATTTGACAGTTGGAAGGCTAGTCTCAACGAAAGATAGCATGAGTTTCAGTATCTCTAACTATGTGATTAGCTGATGTTTTGGCTGCAGAAAATTTACTTCTCTCGTCGTCACTCCAGGTTTGGGCTAACCTCTTTGGCTCAGGTGACATTTGAAGTCTTGCGAATGGCTTTTTTTTTCGCGGTAAGGGTGGATACAGCACAATTCTATCTCAACATGGTGTTCGAATCTCGAATCCTTTCACAGCTTTGGTGAAAAAACTAGGGGCTGAACATTCTGCTACACATAACATTTCGACATACTGTGAAATTCACTCACGTGCTAAGCAAATAGGGCAATTTCATCTTCAAGCATTCAAAGCACATATCAGACGAAGGGCATTGTATACAATCGCATGCGAAGGCTCGACGGGTCGCTGTAAAAGGGTTTCACTATGACAGTTTATTTGGCGTACGTTTCTCTCATAATCCTTCTTCCATGTCTTGTTATCAATCGATAGCTTATCAGACACAGATGTTGTGACGATGGTTAGCTGGGAAAGGCTCTATTCTGCGCTTAGAAACATGGAGGAAAATCTTAACCTTAAACGAGTTCAATAACCGGCAATTCGACCAGCATTTGATTCCTATTCCCATCATAATCACTGTAATGAATCAGAGCTATTGGATGGAATTTGCGGTTACGAAAAATACGAAAACAGAAACAGCACACGTTGCGAAACACTTCCAAATGTTGTGCTGTATGATGATGTACCACAGTAACACATAGTAAGTAGTGACACACAAATCGCAATAGAGCAAATTCTCTTCTACATTCCTGTCATGGTCACAACTTTTGAGGTCCACTAGTTATCAAGAAAATATTGTTTACTTTCAAAAAATCATTAAGTCCGTAAAGGCTGAAAATTAAGCGCGTCCTAAACGGTAGAGACGCTAAAAACTAGGCGCGCGTTGTGTTAAAGAACGTTAACATTGGAACAGCGAAAGAGTTCGTCGCTATGAATCAGAAATTTCCTGAAGAAACAAAGTCTCTTTGTAAAGTATATAAAAGTGAGAAGTGATATGACCTGAAAAGAAAGTTGACTATTTAGAACTCATCGAACTTCTGGCTAACAGCTTGATTTCTAATTCACTATGATGTTTCCAGTTGCAGATTCAGTGCAGACTACTCTCCTTTTGTCCTCACTTATACGCGAGCTACTCAACACCGAGAAAATTTCTATTCCAAAATTCCGATGTATCCCAAGTAGATAATCAGCAACGTTGACATTGCATACAAGCATTAATGGTTTGCAAAACTATTAGCTCGTCGAATTTGAAATCGTGAGCAAGTAAATGAGAACTTCATACGGCCATCGAACACATACTTTTCACAGTAAATAGATATACAGATCGTCAAACATTTGCAATGAGACATCGAGGGTACTGAGTAGTGCTGAACCGTATCACAAGATCAATTCGCATCGGAAATGCCGTTAGGCGGAAACGGACCGAGATACCACGGAGGTGAATAAGCCGCCAGCTAAAGTGCCTACCACCACCGCTCTCGAAAACAGCGCTGCAACTGGGAGCTTCAGAGGTCTGACGGCTTACGGACGACGGTTTCAGGGTGAACTGGGCACTGAAGATCTGGAAAATCCAACTAGATACAGCCTAGTAGCACAATGTAATTAACGGTAAGGTGCAAAAAAGTCCTATTCGTTTCTGCATAGTACAAATGACTTTTCTTCTCTACAACTAGAACGATGTCAGTTCTTTTTTCTTGAATACATAAGCTACTGATTCAGAAACGCTAACAATTGAATGGAATCTATGGTAAAGCCTAGCTCAAACGACAATCACCAAAACGAAGCCTGCATAAGCTCGCAGCTTTTTTTAGAATCACCTCTGCACTTATGGTGTTACTAGAGAAATTCATAAAAAGGGAAAACTGTGTTGTTGTTATTGTTCTTCATCTATAATGTGCCATCTGAAGAACAGCGATCTACGGACATCAAATACAAATATAACTTGAGTCAACCTGCATAACCGAAAACTTCTCTTAATGATAATAAGGAGGGAAATGTCCGAAAGGATAAGAAGAAATGTACCAAAAAGGGCCTATAGATCGATCAACAAGGCAAACTTTTCATAAACATTCATTCTAAGACTTATCGATTACTTCTGTGGGCTTAAAAAATCCAGTCAAGTATTAGACCGCAGAGAAAAAGAAGAGAACGATGAAAATGGTCCGTTCACTCAAAATTAAATATTTAGATTGTTCTAGAATTTTTATCACGAGTTCCAAAATTGCCAATAACCAACTTGCGAAGCTTTCCTGAAAAATAATCAATAAAAACACTCAAAAACGAACTCAAAAGATTCTAGCCGCTTCAAATTTTCCTACGCAACACCCTATTCGTACCATTGCTACTTTGGAACTGTGGTGGCAGGTAATGTCACCACATGCATGGCCTGGAACGCGAATTGTAAAGGAATGGCCTAGCTGTTATAGAAGGCTGAGCCAAATCGTAAATGATGCTTGTCTCTTGGTGATAAGTGCCAGATGGTTGTTTAGAGGAGTTGAATAGTAGAAGAGCGAAAGACAATTAGACTCGAACGCTGAATGAAGCAAATTCAACTGAAATCTGTCCCATAATGAAAAAGTTTGGTATCAAATCTGAAGACCTTATCCCTCAATAAGATATGCCGCTTGTCCTTTGCTCATAAAAGTATCTTTATGTGGTCAAAGAAAAAAAAACCATGAGTAATGAACGGATGCGAAACATAGAAATAAAGGCAGGGTCGAGTTGGATAGAGGACTCGTGGCGCAATGTCGCTTGAGAAAATTAGCCTGATTAAGTGTCCGCAAGTATGGAGAGAGACAGAGAAACGCAGTTCAGTTGTGGATACAATTCCCCTTCCACGTTTCATCCTCAGAACAAGAAAACATCGTTGCCACTCAAAATCGTCACTTCAAACCCAATCACAGTTCTTCGGCCATATAATTCGCTCACCTGGCAAAACACAGTGAGTCAGATATTTTCACAACTTCTTCAACGTTTATGTCTGACAGCGACTTTATCATGTTCACAGCAATGCGGTTATGACATAAAGATTGGCTGATCAAAAACAACACAATCAACGCTAATTGTGAGGGCTGACACCAAGTTGGTCGTGCTTGATGGGTAAGAGAAACACATTACAGTCGTGAAGGAGATGGATGAAAAATCAAATATAGCTGGAATATAAGGAATGAGCATTCTTAAGGTTTGTCACAAATATTACCAGGAGAGTTGGAATTCGTCGAAGCTTAATGAGCATGGAGAGCGTCGCTTTCGTCGGAGTGGCGTTCAGTTCGCAAATGAGCGGAGAGACGGAGAACGGAATTCGAAATTGGAGGAGGCAGTGAGCGGTTTGTTGCTGCATCATTCCTTTGCATGAGTTTGATTAGCAATTCATTACGAAAGAGAGGAAATTGTTTTCCCGCCAGTGGCCAATCTATTTAGATCTTTTCATATCAGCCTTCCGGCTCATTAACGCCACAATGAAAAAACAAGCCGCAGAGATGTTGCCAAAAAAAGTCTTGAAATCTAATTCTTAGTTGAGTCCATGCAGAAGTTCCCAAAGGAAATCAAGAAAACTGAGTCAGATGGCATGGCTGTAAACAGAAACTTAGTTTCTTATAACACATGAATGCATTGGTAAACGGGTAGCCCTGAAAAATAGCGCTTAGACAGCCACTACACTGAATACTCTTACAAATAGCAGACGGAATGGGACATTTGGAGACATTTGGATCAAAGGAGAAGCTGCTTGTTCCAGTTCAATGAGTAGATGGGAACTGCACTGAGCGGTTCTAAAACGCAGAGAGTTCCACACCACAATTCAACCAAATTGTATGGATGTCATTAACGAAGTGCTATGGGGAACCTCTACACTAGACTTCCTTACTTGATACTTGAACGGACCGTCATCACTACTTGTGCAAGCCTCAGCATAATCACCGTTTTTTGGAGATTTGCTTGTTAAGCCATAGTGGTTCCCTGGAGTCCCGAGGACAGCCTGGCCAAAGTCTGCCTCAGCTCGTCACCACGACAGGCAGTCGCAGCCCTTGTGGATCAGAGGGAGATTTGCTACCATGTAACTTTGATGCCAGGACGGTGGTGTATCCTGGTATTGGTTTGCTCTTAGCTAGGCTTCCTGATGGAAACGCCAGGCTCCTTCCCAGCTTGGGAGACCTTGCCGTGGGGACAAATCCTCCCGCCGTACATCGCAGTCCGACACCCAGGAGCATCTCCCAGCCACGATGAGGCGGTAAATCGTTGGGAGGACCTCTAAATTATGTGCATAACAAGTAGAGAAAATCGAACTCAAGTCTCGAACGTTCGAGAAGTTTTAAAATGCAGTATTAAAATCCTACGAAAAGTCGGGATTAATATAGGCTATGAAGAGAGTGGAACAGCAGATATGTTTTAGCAATGGTTAGCTCCAGGGAAAGCAGCAATAAGGAAAACAATAGAAAGGATTAACAAATCAGGCAGTGCACTAGTGCATAAGTTGCTACGGCTCCAGCCTGCCTTCATTCTACTCCCCACGATTCGCCACTTAACCTTCAAATAAGTACATTAACCGGGTTTGTTTTGTTCTAGGTCATCATTCAAATAAATCGATAACAAACACCTTACTTGGTTAGTTGCAAGTGCAAATGTAAGCGCTAAAATAAGTAATGAATTCGGTCATTTCGGAGGAGAAACATGAGCTTTCTACACAAAAAAATGGACATTGTGTAATCTCAGTCACATCTATAGTTTATTGACAAATTCATAACAGTTTCTAAGCGATCATTACTTGCAAGTGAAGCAGCCGCTGTACAAGCTTCCAAATGAAGTTCCGTCTCTTCAGTGCAACCGTGGCTCATTTTACCAGTTTATCAGGAAATTTCCGTCTTCCTTATAAAAGCAGATGAAGGACAAAGCGCATGGTGCTGAGCAATCACTGAGGAATGCGCCATGCATTCCACTTCATCAAACATCCTGGAGTTGATTTAATCCATATTCGGCATTTATAATGACTCGTAGTGGCCTACCAAAGTATAAATTCGGTGGTTTTATCCTTCCAGGCAAGTGTGCCACCAATCTGGTGGCGATCACAAAGAACAGAAGGGCTTGGTGAGTCCGAGGCGCAAGATCGAACTAGCGCCGGTGTTATGTGTATTCCAAGGATGTCACCTCTACACTAGCTCCAAAATAATTTCCTTACTGTGTCTTCCGAGGTCCTAACCAAAGCAAAAATAAAATACGGACGTAGATAACCCAAGGATTTCAGGCAAACATTACGAGATATTCTTTTAGGTGTTTCGAAATGGAAAGCACATAAAGTCAAAAACAAAACTGTAAAAACTGCACGCTCACCTTCGACATGAAAGCGTAGATTTAACGGACTAGTATAAGAATCACACAATTACGGCATAACTGAAAAGAAAAAGATATTCATGCAAATCAGCTGACTGCGTTCGATGAGCGATGACAAACAGTGCACTACAAGAACACAACACATGAAAGCCAGAATATTCTCGTGAGTAAAACTCGAGTGAAGCAGAAACGATGGGAAAGAGGGCCAGTTAAGAGATGAGAAAACTTATGCTTTTTTTCTCCATATTCTGAAAGGCATTTAAAAGAAACCGGAAGATGATGAGGAAACAGATTTTAATTCAAAACTTAGGGAATGTATTTCTAATGTTGGCAGACGTTCAGGACAAATAACGCTGAGTGCGATATTATTAATATAACGATAACGAAAGAGTAAGAGTGATTGAGAGAATGAGAAGGTAAAATAAAAATGGGATAGCGAAATATCCCTCGCACTTCATCCCCGAATTCTACCAATTCGAGCTACGTAGCCGTTTCTGTAGGTTAGTAGAACACTCCAGGCAAGAGTTACCTTCCAATAAGATCATGTCATTTCAAAATTCTTACCAGGATTTATTTATGCCCTGAAAAATGGGTCCAATACAAACCCTCTAGATAACTCACCATCAAACCTTCCATATATAATGAGGGCATTGTGTAAGTACATCATAACACGAGTAATGCTTTTCCATAGAGACGTTATATTTCAAAGTTTCTCCATATATGGTAAAAAAAAGAAAAAATACCAAGCGAAATACAAAATGATTCGCTGTTTCCTGCGCAACAGTGTTCTAACAAGTTACTGCAAGTGTGAGTACTTCTTAGGCTGAGGTGAGAGGAAAGGTCGTTGAATGGCGTGGCAATAGCAAACGAGAAAACTCGTTCCTGAGCTACTCTAGGAACTCGCGTTCAGCCTTATCCAGAATTTGCGCAATAGTGAGCCGGTGACATCGGATACGACTCTATTCAGTATGTTATAACAGAGCTGTTAATCCTGCAACACTATAAACCGTAGCAAAGAGATCTCACGACAGGTTACTGATCAGTGTTTAAAATCTCGAAAACAGAGCTGATATACGTGACCTGGAAAGCTACACAGGAATGCCCGCTCTTTTAGTTGCTAATGCAACACTGAAGTTAAGTTGACGATAGGGTCATCATTACACACGCTACTGCGTCTATCCTAACGAGTCACACGTCTCAGATTTGTTCCGGATAGCCATCACAATCGTCTCATGAATGTCATCAAACACGCCACACGTCATTGCCTACCAGAACTACGATGATGAACGCTTTAATCAATAAATCGAGTTGTTTTCGGGGCCGATTGAAGCGCACAGTGTAAGCAACAACTGAGAAGCAGTCTCCTTTGAGTAGAAGACACCCTTCAGAACTGCGAGTAAGTAGATGAAATAACTTAAATGATTAAATAAAACACTTCGCTCCACCACAGCCACTTTCCAGATGTTGCGTGTATGAAGTGAAAAAGAATGAGGTAACGGCGGCCAGTTGCGTTAAATACGAGATTTACTGGAAAATTTAGCGCGACACCTAGGTGATAGGTCACTTACGTGTTTGAAATAGCAATGGAGGAGTTTGCAGAAAAGAAACCATGCTGTTGACAACCACGAAGTTTCGGCATGCACTTGTTAGTATACGATTAGACTTATACGACCACGACAAAAGAAAGATTAAGGAGCAGACAGCAGGGATCACTAGGAAAAAGTCGTCAACCGACCTATGTCGGACCACGTTGTCTCGTAGCCCTGACTTATTCCAGGCAAACTTATGAAAACTGTGATACTATGCGGCCTAATCTGGTCGAAATTTGCGGTGTAACTGAAAACTGGCAGAAATCCACCACCACCTTCGCCGATCGCTCGGATTCTCTCGTCGCAGTTCACGCGATGCAAGAAAGTGGCGCGAAAATAAAATATGACACGCCTCGTGTCGAATCCATGGCAATGCTTTCACGTGTTTGATTGCCTTCTTCATCTCGTAGCTATCATAATCAATGTTTGCATGTGGTACCGTCGTAAATACTATAGTGAAATCACAGATTTAAAAATTCCATAAGTAATGTAAACGTTCGAAGTAAATCTAGAACAGTACACAAGCGTATTTCAAGATGACTCTTCCCAGATGCAAAGTGAAGGTGAAGGGCAGGGTGTGGGACTGGAGAAACAGTGGGCTTGACTGTCTCGCAGAGCAAACAACACCCGCGTCAAACTACTAGCGCTATGGTGGCATTGTGGTGAAAGAGAGACAGAGAAAGAGAGAGACAGATGAAGAAACGAGGATAACGGAAAGTGAGAGAGGAGAAAGAAATATTGAGAGAAAGGTAACTAAAGGCAAGTGGATATCTCAAGGAAGAGAACATAACGGAGGAGAAACTGGAGAGAAAACAGAATTGAGAGTGGGACTACGCAGATGCTATTTAGACGACTAGAACAAGACAGCATGTGACATAGACAGTGCTGATTTTCTTAATGCATCAGAGTCTTACTGTGACAGAAATCTCACAGGGTAAACTTACACTACCAACTGATTTGGCCCAAGAAAGTTAAGCTTAGCATAGTTGATTGTGCAAAAATATTCAAGCAATGTCGCAACTTTTCATCAAAAATTTCCTTATAAATATCAGTTTGGAAGAAACCCTATGACCAGGCTAAATTACGCCATTGCAGCATTAGGGACACATATCACTTGAAATAGCGTTAACCATCGAATAATGTGAACTAGCATCAGTAATGTTCCCACTAATCCTTGACACGCATTGAAGCTGCTCAGTGGATGGGCTTGGCTAGCGTGAGGGAAACGAAGATCATCGCACTTTTGGTATAAGGCTCACTATTTCCACTTTTTTCACTTTCTTTGCAGGAAGGTTGACGTGAACATCTCCGCCAGCCTATGACCTTAAATAGCTCTGTTTTTGTAGGGCCTTCCATATCCAAGTGTCGAAATCCTCGACCTGGGTGATTTTACTGAGAGGAGTCCTGCTGCAAAACGTATTCAACGCCTAGGAACACCTAAATCCTAGCGAAAATGGGGCGGCAACCCGTTAAAGGGACAGCTATTGAAAAGCAAGCAAGATTCATGTGCTATGAAAAGGAACTGAATTCAAACCAAGAACAATTGAACAAGAATAATTCTTTCTGTGTCATTAACCTACAGTGAGCAAAATTATCAATATTGAACTTCGGAGAGCCGTTGTTTGACGACGACTGTACAAGTGTGGAGGAACAACAATGTCGAAGAGATTGCGAAAGGCGAAGGGGCTGTACGGAACTCGGAGAACAGACGCTGTCGGAACTCACTGTTAGTACAATGCACAAGGCGCAGAAGTCATTGTTAAAGGACAATGTGAACCACTGCTAAGCACTTACCGCACCGAATAAAAGTAGACTAGGCTTGCTCTGTGTGAAACATGGCGGAAAAGAGACTAACATGCCACAAACCCAAAGCTCTGTCCCTTAGCGAGAGCTATTAGAAGTTTTAGAAACCCAAATGTTACGTGGTGAGACTATACATTTACAGCTCTAGGCCTCAAGAAGAACTATCCAAATTCTTTAGATATCCAGAAGGAACTAATATGTGTTTTACGTTTTAGTACTATCTACTCCTAGAGTGAACAAGGTATTACCAAATTCTGACCAGCAAAGATTCGCTGATGATGATTTTATCAAGCCCAGGCTCAATCCAAAAAATGCTTCATTAATACCTACCATCATGTCTTTCTTGCTCCGCGTTCGCTTCTCATAGTCACTAAACTTTTCTATATTAGTCAAGTTACAAAGCACAGTAACTCGCATTTGTAAAACTGTGTGTTGCTCAGAAGTCTTCCAAAATAGATAACCACTTCAAGGGCATACGTTTTGTTGAACAAATACTAAAACGAACTGCGAAAGCAATACAGAAGACCCATTAAAATGTGTAAGCTGACTGGATTATGTTAGTTGATGACGATCCCGAATAGGCGATGAATACTGCTGCTGCACTGGTATGTACAACGCACATAGGCGAGAAAAAGGCACTGTGTGTGAACTGCAACCAACCAATATTTCCGACCTACGAGCAACATGCCACCCACCGACGGTACCATAAACATTGCATAAGGAACGCTACCCAAGATCGTTTCAATTGTACTTGGGTAAATTCTAACGAAAAGATGAAAAACCTTAACTTTTGCGATATTCCGGTACACATGTGCTCATACATACGTGAACAACATCCTATGTTTCCTCAGCTTGTGTAGCTTCTATTCGGCTCTGTAAAACAAACGACCATCAAAAAGGATCGTCTCACATCAGAAATAACAAGGAAGCATGAAGCAAGCGAAAAGCTTCAGCGCTTCGCATCACTACCCCATTCTGGTCGGAACATGATAAAAGCTTAATAAAACAAAACAGCGTTTACGATAAGACTACAAGAATTCAAACATATGGTGTGGACAGCGCTAACGGATGATCATACTCCATACAGCAAATAACAAAAAGACACACCTATATACTTACTGTGACATTCCATGAGACAGTCAGCTCTGCAAAATATCGCATTCTCGTGAAATCAACTACTATTCGTCGTATCACAAAACCATGCCAGACAATCTACCTCACTAAGAATTGCACTCGATCGCAAACAACCAGGTTTCGCCATTGGCAACAGGATGAGTGCACGCCCACTCCTCCGTCGGTAGTTATGGTTATCAGGAACACCGCAGCAACGCGACGCGACCAAATCCAGTGAGTGTTCAGAATCCGTGCTAAACTCAGATACCGCTCAAAAACATGAAGTTCCAGATCAGTTCTCGTGCATTATGGCCTTCTCTTGATTCATCAATAGCAGTGAAGGAGTAAAATTGAACAGAAAGAGAACATACGAAGCGATGACTCGCATTCACACTTTGTATAGTTTGCTGCGTCCTATAGAAGATGTTCACGAAGGGCAGAAGACAGCTTAAAAAAAGAAAGTCAGCTACGAAGAATCTCTAGGAAAAACAACAATACTTATAAACGATGTTCTATGTTAACACTTTCACACAAGTTTCCAGTACGGAACCATCCTCATGGAATACTCAATTTTCATTCTCGTCTAATCCACAAGTTAATGCTTTCAAAGAGAAATTTGATTTCCAAACCTCAAACGAATGACAGACTATACTAAAAGAAACCTCAAAACATGAATAAGAAAAAGAAAAGCTATTGTAGAATGAGAAGCTCAACTTGATTGTAGTAGCTACATTCGAAGACCACGCTTATTAACCCCAATGCCATTATTTCTGAGCTAAGATGCCTGTGAAATTTGCGCACTGGGACAACGTGACTGCAGCCACTTCACACACGCATGTGTTCATCAATGTGGCCATTGCTATGAAAAAATATTGCTCCTGAACAGATATGACTGTACCTGGTAGCACAAACATCAACCTTGGTTAACATTCATGCTAATTACGTAGAGCTGGTATAAAACTAAAGATCTATCCTCCCCTCCGAAGCTAATAGAAGATTATGAGGATCTTTGCACTTAGGTACCGAAGTCGAGTTCAGACAGCCAGCTTCTCATAAACACAGAAAGATCGGGAATCGGGACGATTGGACGAGAACGCAAGCTACACAAAAATATTAATTGAGGAAATGAGTCTTGAGATCATGAATTTTACGACACATGGAAGTCCAAACAATATAAAAGAGCACGACAGCGTTTTAACAACCGCATGATCGCCGATATCATGGATATTGTAATGTTTCTAGAACACCGCTTTTACTGGCGACGATGCAATAACAGACATTTGAAATTCTTGTGGTCTCACCATCGACCCAATATGAATTTCCATTCGATAGGCATAGGTGCTGATGATATTGTCACGGGGACATTGCAGCATCATGCATTCACAAAGGCAGCCATCGATTTCGTTGATGAAATGCATAGGTCGACAGAAGAAGCAGATTGGCACTTGGTGGACTAATAATGCTCAGCGTGCCATTTTTAGTCAAAATCAAAGCAGAAACAAGATGTTTACTAGTACTATACTATCACCTGCATCACTCCTACTTCCGCAACTGATAAAGTGACTCGGATGTGCACCAGTGATATCTCCATTAGTCTTTTTGTCTTCACAGCCAAGAAAAGCATCACATTTTTTTGAATGAAGCCTTCAGTTCTCATTATTTCTGATTATAGGCACCCAAAAGGTATTACGCTAGGCTCTTCGGAGTTGTTGACAAGCTTGTTTGTCGTCGGGTGACTCCTAATGGCCTCGTCTGCACTTTCCTAGTGTACTTTAGCATCGCTTGCACGCGTTTAGTCCAACACAGGTAGGATACAACTGCATACACCAAAGATCACCTAGCACGTTTTTGTGAAGGGCATTATGGCTATACCAATGGGATAAAGTAAATCTGAACGCTGTAGAGAAGAACTCTGTCTTTCAGGCTACCTAGGTAAACGCTGAGTACATGATCGTTTCCGAATGCGCACTTAACCACCTAACTCATAACTGAGAAAGGTCTGCGAAGCCTTTAGTCTATTACACGAAGAAAATTCGTGAAATTATCTTGCTTAACCCCAAACCAATGAGGTAAGAAATTTATTAAAAAGAAAACGGAGAAATGTTAGAATGGCGATTACGTTGTGGGACGTTGACACTGACGGTGCTTGCAGTAAAGCCTACAGCGTTAATCGACAAGTAGTTTTCGCTGTGTTCGTCCACGAGCAAAAACATCTGTCCGTGTGGACGTCGCTGCATTTCAAATAGGAAATGCTAGACATTCGACCGCTTCACCAATCTGATTCATGGATGCATATCGATCGTCGTCAGTTTCGTGTCCGAAAACGACAACAAGGGTCGACAAAACACGAAAGGCTCTGTTCAAAACAAATTTCAGTCTTCAACATTAACCAACATGTCACGGTGAAGCGCGAAATGGAATAGAAATACAACACAAATACGGAAATTCACATGTTTCTTTCTGCTATCGAACCCGTCGAGATAACACTTACATACATATACAACGTATGAATTCATTGTAAGCTGAGGGCAGATGGTCGCTGATAAATCTCCATCCTCTGAAAACCTTCCTAAACCTAACAACGAGCAACCCTCCCCTCATCCGTACTAAAACTCCATTCACTCAAAATCTTCTAAAGGCAACAAAAATATCATGTGCAGAAAACTTAACCCAATTTGCCTAAAGTTTTATCGCTTGTTCCCCGTTCTTTTCAGAAAATTAACTACATGAAGATATGAGAATGAAGGGAATGATACGAAAAGCACCATATGGGTGGAATGTTGACAAGAGCACTGTATGCTTGTCCTCTTGACATATGAGAGTTCGGAATAAATCCTTGGCATAAAAAGAAAGTGCGGAATCATTTCATCGAAAAAAAGAGATGGATGAAAGCCGATATTGATTATTCAATCAATAATCTACGAAAGTGTTTTGTGTGTAGTTGAAAAATCAATAAAAATAACTGCTTGTTTGCCGTTTAATCTGTAGCCGACCGCGTTACAAAAATACTGGAATGGAAACGTTTGCTCGAAGAAATGATTTAGCTATGGCCCATTTCTAATCCCGGGTCACTCGTCACTGCATTGGTTACCTATCTTTCAACTCAACTAAAGCTAGCTTCGTATTCCTAAAAGCGGTTTTTGAAATTTTGCGTCGTTTTTCTTGCAAAATGGATCAGCTGCATTGACTTATGAGGGTCAACATGTGTGCAAAACTTAGCGCTGATGCATTTGATGGAAGAACCGGACGAGGAGAAAACGCCCGGATGGAACCGAGATATGAGAAATGAGTGAGGAGAGGCACGGTAATGGGACTGGCTATTTCGTTCGACCAAACCTTGCTGCTCGCTCTCTTTCTCCTCTATGCAACATTTTATGCCCGCACTTTTAAACGCTTCACCTGCCCTATTTTTATCTCTCATTCATAAATTTTTTGTTAGGACACATAAAGACGTAAGTGGTAGTCATTCCGGATAGCAGTAGGATAGTCGGATATTCCAACTGAGTAGTGGCGTATAATTATAGAATTATGAAAATTCTCAGAACTCAAATACCACTCGCAGGACTTCCACCTCATTGAGACCCAAATTTACATCCCTTAAAGGATAGGGTTTAGGACAAAGTGATCAAAGTATACCGGCTTGAAAAAAGACGCGCTATGAATGAGAAACTACAAATTTATTGCTTTCGTTTACTTCTCGAAAATAGAATTTGCAATAAAAAAGGACTGCGACGTGAATTCACTTAGTCTCAACTTTTTTCACTTTAGGCATGGTAGAAATAGTATACAATACTTAGCAAAAACCTAGCCACTAAAAAATCTTTTCAAAAAGATAAGAGATAGGCGGGATCTGTGCATCCATTTGTTTCGTATGGGTTTCCACTTTCCTATAGTATTTGCCAACTAATCTGTGATGAGTAGAAGCACAAAGCATAAGTTTTGTCCTTGATAAAATACTGCGTTAAAAAACGCGTAGTAACCAGGAGAATAAAAGAAATAAATCAAAGCAAAGCACCTTGCCGACCACCATATATCGCTATTACATACAAGGCTCTTAAATAGGTAATTAACTGCAACCAAGTACTTTATTACAGCTTCTATTTAACTCTACCTCATTGACAACGGTAGCATACAGAGAGGTTTGACCTTTCATTTTTGTTAATATTCTGCTCAAGAGTATGTTAGTATTCTGCTCAAATTTAAAGATCAATTTTTGGAGGAGCACGACATGACATGAAGTAAAACGTTTAGCGAGTGGAACAATTCTCTATGACACATCATACAAAGCGCTGAAACAAAATCTTATTCAGAAATAATGGAGTGTTCAATTTAACAAGTCCGTAGCACGGTACAATGAGGTACCACTTCATTGTGTACGGTCCATAGGTGGACCACTTTCTCATCTTTGTAGTCGGCCTGCATACACCAGGTTAGGAATGGAACACGAACGTAGCAGCACATCAGTGAGTAATGAAATCGGTGACCTTCACCAGTTAGCAAACAACCGGACTTACCTTAAGCCCTGTCAGCGTTCGGTAGTACGGTGATGACACGAAAATCTCTGGACGTACTAGTGCTGCCATGGCCAGTAGTTCCAGCAATGTCAACAACTCAGCAGTGCAGATGGTAGTATGCCTATAAAATCTATACCATTCTTAAAAGAAGTGAGAGAGGACTGTTACAAGACCATCATAGCATTTACGGAGAAAGCAACAGAAGATGAGAAACAATGAGACTATATATA
>MQTX01000047.1:127101-213689 GCA_009735665.1 Angiostrongylus cantonensis
CTATTTATATAAGTGACGAGTTACAAGAAAGACACTTGCTATTCCAGATGAGTTCACAAAGAACTGGTTTTTCCTCACATTTTGTTCGTATGCACTTTATTGAACAAGACAAATGTTGGACCACAACATTGCTTATCCTAACACGTTATGCAAGATCACGACTTCCTAGACTTCCAAAAGATGTAAAAAGTAGATGGAAAAGATTAAAAATGATTCTCTGCGAGGATTCGAAAACGATGAGGACTGCGACAACGAGTGACTGAAGCCATAGTCAAACAAACGGCGGAGGTATATTACTGGATAGCGTGTGATAATCAGTATCACCCGTAGCAACGTCTCCCTGGTGCAGTGGCTAAGATGTCTCGTGTAATATCCTCACTTTTAATTCATCGCATCCGGCATCATCATAGCAAACTGAGGTAGTACACAGCAGGACGTCGACAGATCCACAACCAACACACACCAACTCCAAGAAGTGCATTTGGAATATTCGGGCACGGTGCCGTATTTCTGCTTCGGAGGAAACGATTTCTTCAAAAATGCAAACAAAACCAGTATGATGAGGAGTCTAGGTTTGCTGCTTATTAATATTTCCATTCGCGTGGCCTTTTTTCTGTTTTCTGGTTTTCTTTTTTTCCATTAAACATTAAACAGAAATTTGTTACAAAACTTTTCCCAAAAAATTCGATTTTGCTGTGAATTGCGTTTTTAACAGTCACTCATGGAAACTTGTAGAAAAATTAAGTTTAATTGAGACCACCTCAAGCGGCAATGCTTCGAAAACATCGAAAATTGAGCTGGTTGAAGCGTCGAGCAGGTCGCATCCAACCCATCGAAACAAGTTTCATTACGCCATCAAAATGTAAACGTCATAAGTTATTGTAAAACGCTTATGAAAAAAATAAACGCACTGTGATTTAGTATAGCTACCACCACTAATCCTTAACAGAATATTAAGACTAAAAAACGAAGGATCAAGCTCTCGGCGTTGATCGGTCTCGTTGGTTGCGTCAGCATTCGACTTCATTAAGCATCGTTTTGAGATGACTGAATACATATCTGGCCTTTACAATGACTGGCGCTGGCCCACCGATGTATCGAGATATCCTCCCAGACAACTCTGGTACCAATTTGTCACACCGGAGAGATGGAAGGTTTGATGAGCCATGGGCGCGGGCATCGATCTCATTTGTGTATTGCAGGGCGCCTCCAACTACTACTCCACCACACGCTGCGATGTTAAGATGAACAAAGGGAATTTTTCTTTTAAATCACTAAAAAAAGAGTTCTTTCAGCAAATAATTTGTGATTTTATATAAAGTTATAATCGTAAAGAATCAATAATATATTTGTTGCTCTATGCAACACCTGAATATCTCATCCACGGAAGCGAAAAGTTTGAAATAGAAAGTTATCGGTGTCTTAAGAATCCCTGCTTTGCAATTTCATCCTTCCATTCAGTCAACTTCGACTTCGTCCTTCTACGTTTCCAAGCCAAAAAGCGATAGCTTTTATGAACTATCGGCCATCGACATGTATAACTGTTATTTGCAGCCTATTATTTTTCATGCCACGGTACTATGTGAAACATACTTACAGTGATGCTGAGATAACTATAACGAAGGCAAGATATTTGCAAAACTCCGGACAACCGGTGTCTGCGGTGGGAATCGAACACACTATTACCCTTTCCGGTGGCCAACATGTTCACTACAACACCATGGTGCAGGTCTTCCGTTTTGCCTTCTCCTTAGCTAGTTTTCTGCCTACCAGTTCCGTTAGCAATCAACCGTCAGCGAGATTGATCTTCGCAGCACAAATCGGTATTGAACTCAGTTAAGCTGAAGCTTTAGTCGAATTCACCATGTCATTCGTCTCGCCTTTCTTTTAGCAGTGTTTTACAGGTGCTATCATCACTCACCTGTCAACAGGGTTGATCCTGGAAGCACAAATCGACATTGAACCCAGTTAAGCTAAAGCTGTATTATAACTAACGATGAAACCACGTTTTATCTAGTACCCATTCCAATTTTATGACTGGGTGACCCAAATACCTGCGGTCCGAAGCATTGCAAGTATCTCAGCATCAGTGTAGTTATATCTCACATCATACCCTGCCGCTTATAATACAGTTCCAACTTAACTGGATTCAATGCACTATTTGTGACCCTCAGATCAATCCTGTAGACGGATGATCGCTAATGGCACTATCAAGGCAAAAAAAGAAAAAAAAACGAGCCAAGAGAACGGCTAAGCGAGAGTGGTAAAGTCTGTAACATGTGAGCACACGGATACTGTAACCGTGGGTTCGAATCTGCTCTGAGGTTCTAGTTTTGCAAACATCTCAGCATCATTGTTGTTATGTGGATAACAATTAAATTCTTTTCAGCACAATATATATTAGCGAACTGTCACTCATAATTGTTCTACGAAACATCCAGAGGATCAATTGCCAGCTGAGTCTGGCCCTACCAAATAATTGTACAGCTTTTGCAGAACTTCACAAAATTTCAGGTGAGGAGATAACACGTTAAGACACCATCTCGCTGTTGTTATATGAATAATTCATCCGGTCGAATATAATTGCAAAGAAATTAGCATAGAAAAAACGATTTCTATCTAAACTTGCCTTTTATCGCAATTTTTCCCTCGTGACTAAATTTCTAAAGGAATGCACTAAAGTCGGGGCAATCATCGAAGACACGGAGGATTTGAGGAGAAAGTAGCTACGTGTACATAGGACGTACAACTAACACAAACACAGATAATAAAGAACCTAAGTTAGTTATCGTGATGTCAAAAGGAAGAAGTATCTACTAAGAGACCAACGTGAACTGCATGCATGCCGAAGGGAGGCACGTTGGCGAATGGGGAAACCACTCTCTTGAACTGCTATACTTTTTTTATGCCTTGCTTCCTTGCTGATTAATACTTTAGCCATATAGAAATCAACACGTGCCATAAATAAACTGCGAGAGAGAAGCTTTCTGAAGATACTTGAAGGACTCTTTATCAATCCCAACCTCTTAAACTACATTATCTATGAATTGCCGTGAATCTGTGAAGTTGCGTACATATCCGATGCGAGTAATTGAACTGGTGCTTCTAATAAAAAAGCTAGACTGAGAGTGGTCCATTCGTAGAAGTTCCGCTTTATAATACGTTCAAGGCCTTGATTTGACCCGAAGCTATCTCTCGCCAACTACGCCCTCCTTCTCACTGGAGTTGAGATAAGACGCAGGTGCAATCGACCCAACAGAAATCAATGACAATGATTTGAAAAAGTGGAAATGCAAATTAGCAGCCGAACTCACAGGTAAACCCAAAAGACTTGTAAACAACGAATATCAGAAAACGAAATGAATGATAGAAATGTTCGGATAACTAAAATTTATGGTATCGAGTCATGTATGGAAAGCAGGAAAGCATAATACATTGTCCTCTATCGGTTTCCGTGCACTAATATTTGCCCTCCTTATAGAAACGTAACCACAGTTCAAAAAACTTCTTAACCATCTACAAGGCTCGACGACAACTAATTAAAAGAGCTCAACCAGAATTCTTTAATAAGAAAGAAAACGACATTTCTTTGTGATGTCAATAAGCCAACGGAACGGATGTAGAAAGTGTTCTGGCAGTCACAACATATGAGGACGGGCCACTTAGTAAAGGAATGGAAAGAGCTTGTTGATAAGGAAACTGAATCGATGTCATTCCTTAATGTAGCAATGCTACCACATGAAAATCCATTAAAATCATCAGTCGCAGTCGTCTACTCAAGTGAACACATCTGTATGCTCTTGCCTTGCTTTTTTTACGCTTCAGAATCATAAAATGGTACACAGCCGATAGAAGCTAAAAAAGCTCTGAGCCTTGATCATTTCCTGAGGATGCACCATACATTGGACTTCTTTAAGCATCGTTGGATGTGATTGAATGCATATCAGACCATTACAATGACTCGCGGTGGCCTACCGATGCATCGAGTCAGTGCTTCTATCCTCCCACACAAGTCTAGTACCAATTTGCCGATCCCGGAGAGATGGAAGGCTTGGTGGGACATGGATTCGGAGGTCGATTCTACAAGTGTGTCGCAGTGGTGCCTCTAACCACTGCGCCTTACGCGCCCTTACAAAGCCGGTAATCTATATGAAGGTAGTTGCGAGAGAAAAACTGAATAGAAGATTTCCTGATGTCTGAATTTCACTTTAAAATAGATCATCTGAATTAAAGTAAACACATTTAAGTGTAGTTCTGTACGACTCACTCGGATTTCTTCAACGCTGTTCTAAACAAGAAAAGCCGCCATTAAAAACACTGGTGCTAAAATTTCAACGAAATATCCTTGATGAGCTGGAAAGAAGTTTGAGCTCACTTTGTTCTTCTGAAGCTAAAGTTAATGAGACTTACATTCCTCATGGTCTAAAGGTGAACGTCTTGTTATTCAAGTATTTTTCTTCAATGAATACTCTACAACCTTAAATCAAGGTACACACTTTCTTTTTTGTTCAAATGACTCGACTTCACCATTTTTTCGAACCTCAGCCCTGTTTTTCAGTCGGCTCATTCTTTTGCATTCATCATTCACTAAGGCCTCAGATTTGGAAATGGATGAGGATAGCACTTAAGTCTCTTTCCATTTTTATGAATATCACTTAATCTTCACTGAGTTGATAAAGGAATGGAAAAAATCTTGATTTGTCCAGGGTTCGAAATTGAACCAACTACCACTGCGCTTCTTATCTTATTCTTATTATTTTCTTGTGCTAACAGAAACTATCTCATACGAACAAGTACTCGTCGTTCTTTCTGCCGCTTACAACGTAACACATTTAGGCAAAACTGGACACAGAAGCACAACGGTGATGAATTCGACGTTAAATTCACGTTTCTAGCGCAAGAATCAACGACGTCAACACGAATTACTGAAGGGTTCTGGATAAATTTTAGAAATGACAAAATAAGTTAAAAGAATGAGTTCCTCATTACCACACCTAATTCGGCGCCGCATATCAGAACACTTTTTTAAGCTGAGTCTTCTTCTTCCATCGTCCTATGTGAAAAGCATACTGACGGTCTCACTTCTTCGAAAAAGAATGGACAATAAAACGATGCGTGTTTTTTTTAGCAGATTACAAGTTTAAGTTTGTGCGCTGACGCTCCATTAAAACTGCGGAATGTTTACCGATTGAGGCTAAACAGTAATACGTCTCTCTTTCTCTCTGCTCAGAAGGAACAGTCAAAAAAATGTTAGCCATTCCGAGCGAAAATACGTGCTCTCGTCTCGGACCATAAAGGAAGGTAAACATTTCCACTGAATAAGAGCTGAAGAAGAAATCAAAAAAGACAGGAAGAGGGGCAATGTATACGATGAGATGATTCTCAGCGATAGCTTATTCAAGTATATGACTGTTGATAATCCTGTGAAGAGCTGTTTCTGCCCGTGAACGACGTCACAAATATAACAAATGCTCATTATTATCTCAGCGAGCAGTTCAAATTGTAAACAGCACTGGAAGGCGCCCATAATTTCTACATTTTTTAACATCTCATTGCCTAACATTTTTATTTAATTCCTATTATTTCTTCTCTACACAGAATATTATGTCAAATGTAACTACAATGATGATGAAACATTTGCAAAACTTGGACCCAGTCCAGATTTGAACCCGCAGTTACCCTTTCTAGTGCTCGCATGCTAACCACTGCACCACTGAGGTCCTCGCATTGTCTGTCGCTCTGCCAGCTTTTCCACACTGATGGTGCCGTCAGCAATCACACATCAATGAGGTGATCTGGGGGAGCACAAATAGGTATTGAACCTAGTTGTGCTGGGGCTGTAGTCGAAACAACAAAGTTTAACTTTTCTATTTCAATTCGAAATACGAATACGAATCTTGCCTGGGGTTTTGGTGCCTGGGAAGGCCAGATTTTGCAAATAAAGCGACTCTGTCACAGAAAATACAAAACATCTCCATTTTCAGGCGTTACGGTAGTTTAGCTTCACCATAGCATCTAATCTTTGACCAAAGGTAGTTCCTAAAGGAACTTTTGTTCCTAATATTTCGGTGTTGGTGTTTTTACACTTCATGTTAGCAGCTCGCAGTGTTTCTACAGTAGCAGCTTCTATTATTGCAATTTCTCAACAACTAAATCGACGTAACTAACATCATAAATTTCTTCTCTACATAATCCACTGAAGAGCGTTCAGTATCCCTAAGTCTAGCGAAAACAAAAAACTTCATTGCTTTTGTTAATACGGATTACCTGCTTTAGTATTTCATACTATTTTGTTCAACCTCAATTACAGCAATTGACTAGTATTTAGTTATTGGTACTACTCTTACAAGATTCATTTCATTGCCTTTTTAGGCCAGAAATGCAAAGGCTGATTTTGATCAATCTAAGTGTTTTATACCAATTCTAAGTGTAATATCCTGACTGACACCTAATGCTGCTAGTAAAGATTGTGAATTGTTATACCTTTTTCAAGCCAACAATCAAGTTTACCTATTCCGGTGGTACCCATTCTGAAGTTCTGAGAACGAGGAATTCCTCAGCAGCACCCTGGTTAATGGTGATTTTTTTATGGGAATACTTGTCGATATGCTGAGAAAAGTTGCTGATGGTTAAAAGGGCATCTATTCACAACCAGATGGGGCAGAGTTTGCCGTTCAACAGGATTGGACTTCTTCTACCATTCATGTCTGGGTAAATATGCAGCTTTCATTTCTAAGACTTTATCGACATCGCGACACTAATTCTCCGCTTTGATCGCTCATCCAAGATTAAGGAAGTCGCAAAGGATTAATTAAACCCCTGTCGAACACCAGACATCACTACAATCCCTTATTTTAGTGCAAATTCTGCTCTTGAGAAGATTTATCAGCCTTATTCCGGCTGGCAAATTAAATGTCGTCGGCTATCGTGCATTCTCTCACTTTTTCGTCGTAATAAGGTCAGGAAACGGTTTGTTTTTCTTGCGTAGGGTAAACATAGGGCAGGTTAAACCCTTCAGGATGATTTCTTCGCTATTCAGTCTATTCGCGTTCGTCGATCTTTTTCAATTTCCTAATGCAGCATTTAAGTGACAGTCGATTTTGAGACTTTCGCTAACATGTTGCTCTTTCGTAACCTCTTGAGTCTAGAGGATCAGCTTCTGTTATCGTTTTCAGGTGGTCATCGTCAACTGTTAATGGGCGACGCCCCTTTGACTTCTTGTTCGACTCTGGTATGAAACCCTTCGAAGAATATCCACAATGTTCGCTGTTCGGAAATGCTTCCTTCACAAGCGCTTTAATAAGACTTAGAGTTGCTTCAACGGAAGCGTGTCCAATTTTGAATCCATGAAGTAAAAAAACACGATTTTCATGTCTTAAGAGAAATCTATGTATAATCTGTAAGCTGCAGGAAAAGCATAACATAGCGAAATTTTTGCTTATCAAACAATGGAACAAACCAAAATGCATTGAACCAAAAACAACTATCAAAATGTTTCGCGACTGTCTCATGACAAATCCAATACCATTATCTTAACCGTTTTATTTCCTGCCTACTCGTTTTAATGGCAGGGTATGTTGCGAAATGTAACCTTTAACGAAGCTGAGATATTTGCAAGACATAATAATAATCTTAACTTTTTTATCTACTGCCTACTTTTTTAATGGAAGGGTATATTGCGAGATATAACTTCTATGATGCCGAGATATTTGCAAAACTCCGGACCGCAGGTGTCTGCGGTTGGAAACGAACGCGCTATTCTCCTTTCCGTGGAGTAACGCGTTCACCACCACGCCATAAGGGTCCTTCGTTTCGCCTGTCTCTCAGATAGTCTTATAGGCAGTAAATGAGACGGTTAAGATTGTGATTATAACAAAAGCCTCAGCTTAACTAGATTCATTCCTGATTTGGGCTCCCCAGATCAATCCCGCTGACAAGTGATTGCTGATGGCAAAAGATCGATATAACTAACTGACAGACAGGCGAAACGAATGACCTGCGTGGTGTGGTGGTGAACGAGTTACTCCCCGGAAAGGAGAATAGCGCGTTCGTTTCCCACCGCAGACACCTGCGGTCAGGAGTTTTGCAAATATCTCAGCTTCATTAAAAATCCAATGTTATTTTTGCATCAGCTGTTTGAAGATGCCTTCATGATGTTTGCAATTGATTTCATTAGCCCCACAGATATCTTTCTCTTAATACGACGAAGGGCGCGTGTGGCGCAGTGATTGGAGACGCCACTGCGGCACACGCGTGGAATCAATCCCCGCGTCCATGGCTATCAGACCTTCTATCCCACCGGAGTCGGCAAATTGGTACCGGACTTGTCTGGGAGGTTAGGAGCACAGGCTCGATATATCGGTAGCCAACCGCGAAGTCATTGTAAAGGCCAGATATGCATTCAATCATCTCCAACGTTACTTAATGAAGTCGAATGCATGGCGCATCCCTCAGGTATTGATGAACGCTGAGAGCTTTATCCTTTTTTTTTTTAATACGACGAATATATGATCTAGCAAGAAACTGATCATATATTATGTATATTGGCGGAAAAACCCCCAAATATAACAACGATGTACTGCGTATTACAGCGCGTGCCTGTTGCGCAGTGGTTAGAGATACGGTCCGCAATACGCATGGGATCAATCTGGCGCTCCATACCCTCCAACCCCTACTTCCATTCGGGGTGGGCAAATTGATACCAGACTTGTTTGGCAGAACAGCAGCACTGACTTCATGCGTCGGTAAGCCACCACGAGTCATTCTTTAGACTAGATATGCATTCGTTCACCTCCAACGGTGCTTAAGGAAGCTTAATGCATGGCGCATCTCTCAGAGATTAATCAACGCTGAGAGCTTCACCCTTTTATTTTTATAGCAATGATTAGCATCTTTAAATTTAAATTTTATAATTACGACAGTATAAAAATAGAATAGGGTTCGAGATTTAAAAAAAGTGATTTTTCAAGCGTCAAGGCTTCCCAGGGACAAGAAAAACATCTCGATTAGTCCTATGCGAGTTGTCAACTGCCATCATATATGTACATAAGTTTGAAAAGAAACCAGCATTAGATATGTAGCAAGAATGAATCTTCTACGACAGAGAGCCGCAAACACAGCTAAAGCTTTTTTTGCAAGATCCACTCAGATGATATTCTAAATGGCCAGTTCTCCTATCCACTACGTCAAACCTATCATGCTGGATTAGTCACTAGGAGAAATATAGCATCTGAAACAATAAAACTGTTAATTTCTGCAAGTGTGGTCTCCTATAGTTTACCTCGACACAGAGATGTACACCTCCTATACTTGCCGTTCACCTGACAGGTACAGTTTACCGTCGTACTGCAGTGAATACTGCAGTGATTCAATGGGAGAATGATATCCTCTGTATACACGTAATGGAGAAAAAAGACTAGAAGTGACTCAGTTGACGACCTGGAATGATGAATAGTAACAACGAAAAGGTCGTTGACCACTGAATGAACAGAACACAACGAGCAGCAGGGAAGCATTCCGCAAACCGAAACCTGCTCTCTTACTGTGCCTTTCTCTCTAAACTGCACTAATAAAGTGTTTGTATTTCTAAGTAACCGGTTCTCTCATTGGATTCCGTCTCCCTGGTTGCACGCGTGCCAGTTTTCATTATTTATGGGCTTCAGATAGTTGATTAGATAATACATATCACCTGTTTCACCTGTAGTCCCGTTGATCGTCGAGTGATTCGAGCGGACGCCAGTAAATCTAACTTTTTTCCCTGTCGCGTGCGACAGTAGCCCAATGGGTTCTGCTCGCTCTAGAGACTCGTCGAGCATCACATCTTTCTTCTAGGCTTTTCGTGAAGAACTCTGACCATGGGATCGGTGGTCTTTCTGCAGTAGGTTTGACATCCCGAAGAATCCAGTCATTAACGGCTCTTGTCCATCGGTTATCATTCATACGCATTACGTGTCCGGCCCACTTTATCCTTGACTGTTTGGCGTATAGAACGGCATCTTTGATTTTCGATCGTTGACGTAGATCGGAGCTTCGGATCCCATCCCTTACTTGTGTGAAACGGGATACTCCTAGCATCGTCCTTTCGACTGCGCATTCGATAACGCTCAGTGATCGTTCATCCTGCCTACGTAGCGACCAGGTTTCTGACGCATACGTTAGGGCAGGAAGAACCTTTGAGTCGAAAAGGTGGGCACGGAATAGGGTGTACTTTGTTCTCTTCACTACATCCTTCAGATAGTAATGAATATAAAACGTTCTAGAGTTCTCGAAAAAGGCAGTGTTCAAGATACATTCCTGAACATGGAAGAAACAGTGATCAGACACCAATTTTAAATTTGAACCAGAGAGCACTTAGTTGCGAAAGCTCCAACCTTTTTGAGTGTTTCAGTAAGAGATCGAACGTGTCTGCATTGTGGGTCATTTTTGTAAAATCAGATTTATCTTCTACCTAGTTTGAATGCAATGCTTAAACATGTTTACATTTTCATCTTGAGCAGACACAAGGTTGTTAACAGCAAGATTTATTCGATGCAATACTGGCTGACGTTTTGGCAGTTTTGCCTTCTTCAAAGCCTGGAGGGATCAAATTGCCACGTAATCCACTCAGCCAAACACTTTTATAACTTCACCAGTTTTATCTGCCATTTAAGTGGAATCAATGTCGAAGAGCGTAAATAAGGAGGCTTTCGAGATTTTTAATGCCACGTTGTTGTAGATAATTGAAAATAATTGCTACAACGAATATTTTCCGAAAAAAAAACAAGGCAGTTTAATGACCAAAAAGGCATACGCCATTTTTATAGCCCAAATCACATACCGTGCGGCTCCAGCACTTCTACTGTTTCGTCCACTGTCTCTCAGACATTATCCATGAATCTGTTCAGACCAATGGGTGAGTACCGTTGCTGTATACTAATTTTGGCCTTTTTTTACGAATTTCATCGGATTTTGCTCAAGCAAATTCTCTTTGGAGTCTCGAGAAAGCCGTGCTACGCCGTTCCCAGGTACTTGAGAAGGCTTACGAGGTAAGTCTGGTGCAAATTTCCCGACTCCGAAAGGATGAGAGGCTTGCTCAGCGCAGTAGGTTCGAATCAAGGCCTACTCCATATAAAACGGCATTTCTACTATTGTGCTACGCACGCCTGCGTACATCATTCCTGTCTCGAATTCTTAATAAAATCGAAATCACTTACCATCGAAAGGAAATGCTCCAATTGGCAACAGTTATGTTCCTGGCATTTACGCAAAAATAAGAACAAAACACTAGATATCGGTGAAACATGCGGAGTTTTAAGAAATCAAGCACACCTTCCACAATACAAAATTACATCAAAAACATCAACATATACGAAACTACTGTCGCAGTATTAGACCACTACAAAGTAGAGATGTGTGCCTATTTTGGTAAGGTTGAGAAGTAAAATGTCATGCAACGAATAAGAATGAGAAACACTGGCGACCAGATACAAGAACTACTGTTTATCTTAATCTCAGCGTTAGCTTTTTGTCATAAGCTTATTAGCAAGCAATGAAGATCCAACGACACCTATTCCTAAATAGATATCCCATCCGGAAATCATATTTTGCAGAACAAATTCCTTTTTCAAAACTTTCTACGAGAGGCGCTAGAGATACTGTATGGGATGGATTGACTGCCTCATAAATCATTAGATTAATGTGTAATGGATGACTATAGCAACTATTCCTCAAGTGTTCCTATTTCCCTGTTACCTTAAGTCTTCTACAATAACTGTTTTACTCGTAATCGTTATGCATTTATTCACACATCTTCTGTAAACTGTCTCCCAACTACCGTTTCAAACATTTGCCTCGCAGCCGGGCTAGAAAGAGATACTGTAACTTCTTTGCATCTCCGCTCTTCTTTGCCCGTTGATTCGAACACTGAATAAACTACCGCCAGCTGCATGTACTTTCAAGCAATCGACAGTTCCGATGCACTTTCTGTGTAAGCCTGTGTATGCCCTTCACGAACTCATTGTACAAGAAATTGTACTTGCTGAGAAGTACACAAACTCTCTTTGAGCACTTTCTCTGATTCCCTCTGTAAAACCCCACCCATTATAGACAGAATATAAGGAACACCATTAGTCATCATGGGCAGTGCCTATCCTCCAATCCAGCAGCGCCTGACCTCCAATCCGACAGAGTCTGCCTCCCGATCTACCAGAGAATAGCTTCTTCCTGTTGCATCACTTATTTTCATCTCAATCTCGATCGTAAATATCCAATTAACCACCTGTCATCACCAATTACATATTATTATTGTACTGTTGTTATTGCTATAAACTATTATAACCTAAACTCGAGGCTGTCCACGGTAGATAAGGAAAAAGTCTCGCGTGGGAAGATGACATCAAGATTAATTTACTGCAATCGAATGTTGCAAACCACATCAAAGAGTGTATTCGAAAACAACGAACTGCACTAAAAAGATATGTGACCGAAAATCCCGAAGGCTACAATATTCACTGAAGAAGCTTAGGGCCTGCTCACAGGCCATAGAACCATGGAACGTATTTGACGCAACCTCTCTTCAACAGTTTTCCCTGTAACATCCACCAGAACTTTACTACTCAACATCATCACAACTAAGTTGGTTTCTTAAATAGGCTAATCACGGTATTAGTTTTACTTCTTATTTTTCGCCTACTACAATTTTTACAACATAGTATTACGCGAAATACAACCACAACGATGCTGAGATATTTGCAAAACTCCGAACCGCAGATGTCTGCACACTGGGAGTGAACGCGCTTCTACCCTTTCCGGGGGGGAGGGGGGGGGTCGTCTGTCTCTTAGATATTGGTGTTTTTATATTGCAAACCCTGTTCTCACTTTGCACATTTTCACATACCTAATAACAACCTTCCATTTTAGATAAAGACATTTTTTCTCCTCAATTTCATTCGCACTCTCTCAATTCATCATTCATTTTCGTAATTTGGTTTCTTCACTTCATTCAACATGAAATATTTTTTTCATACCGCTCTCTTCCTTCTCCTACTCGTCCTCCTCTTCAACTCTTCATGTATCTATTTTTCAATCATTCGTTGCCTGACTCACGCTCTCATGCAACAGTAACAAAAATCACCCCGTTTTAATGTAGAAGCTTTTATTTTCTACCTATTATTTTTTTATGGCAGGGTATGTGAAATACAACCACAGTGATGCTGAGATATTTACGAAACTCATCCCGTTTTGTTTAATGCAACAACATCCAGCAGAGAGCTTGGAATTTCAGCTTCATTCAACATCTGTAATTTCTAGCCTGCTTCATTCGATCATGGGAAGTTATCAATGATCTACAGAGGTAGTATGCGATATTTTTCCACAATCCGTCATCATGGAAAGCAAATAAGGAAAATCGAGAAAGGTTCTGGAGATTCGGACAACTGGTAAACAACTGGCAAATATTAAAAACTAGTAAATAAACACTTGACGAAAACATCGCTACTGGAATAGGTAACGTGGTTGCAACCTCTCCTTTCTTGGTTATCAAAATTAATTTACGCTAGGTAAGAATTGTTAGAGTCGAGAAGGAAGCGATTGTGAGCAGTCGCCGAATTGGAGGTGGTGAGCGGCATGCCGTCGATCCGTTGGATAAGTACCCTTGGGAAGGTCCGTGGTAATCGAGCACGTCTAATAGAAGAATTGCACACACATCTCCATCCCGATGTCCTCTTACAACAACTGCCCAGCTTCAAAATGAGATCTATTCACAAGAAACAAAGCTTACAAATTCTAGGCTCACAAAACTATGATTATTAGGGAACCTATGAGAGTGATCATAAATCAGAAAAGTAATGCAACGGTGAATAGAAAACACAAGTCACTTCTAAAAAACATAGAGGTTTCATTTTAGATTTTGAAAGTTTTGCAGCTGCAACGACAAAAACAGTTTTGTGTGAAGGAAAAACTTTTCCTCACGGACCTCTGTACCTGCTTCAAAATTATTGTTGTAATAGCAGAGGGATAGCTTCCTTTTGCTGACGTCTAGTGTCAGAACAATTTACTTCAATGTACTTACTTTTACACTAACAAATGTATGGCGAAAAACTAGCTTTATTTTTGTGTGGAATAATTGGCATACGGCGCTTTACGCTTGTGGTGAAGATGTATCGCGTGTCCACTTCATTTCTGATTTTCGACACCTCAGCTCAAACAGCAGCAATAGCGAGACGAGCTCAGTCTTAGTAGTCAATTTAGGTCATAAATGTCAAATAGATATTTCACATGCACGCCACAGGATACAATAACCATCACGCTTCCGATGTCATTTTTCGGATCGGACTACGCCAACCGTGCTTCCAACTCGTTCGCATGATTTCCGGGTTTCCAGGATGCACAATAAACAGGAAACAGTCGCGAAAAGAAGAAGGCGAGCATGAAACTGAATAATTTTGTCTTGCTCGCTATCTCATCTATCAGTAGATCTCCGAAGACACTCTTTCCCTGATGCCATGTTACTGAACGTGAATGGAAAATCGCAAACAAATTTGTTTTTTATGAACAGCTCTTTTTCTTGGTTATCTCAAGGAATTACGTTTCATCGTCTGCTGTCGAAATCAGTATTTGATCATCTGACTAATAAGTTATGTTACACGAAAGATTGTGCCAGTAAAAGAAAGATGTTGTTTCTTCCTACCATCTTTTATCCTTTTATCCTCACATTTTTGAGACTTATTGGGGCTTACTCTCTCCTTTCTAGGTCGATGATAGACCCACTCTAAAACGTCAAAGCTTTGGATATGAACTTGTTCAATGGCAAACGAAGGATTTCTGTGTAATTCGCAAAGACGCCTTGGCTATGCAAATTTTCTGCGACCATTACCGTCTCAATTAAACAAAAGGATTTTTTGAAATCAAGGAAAATGAGCCAAACTGGACTTTTTTAAACTTTTCTGGTATTGCTGTCTTTGTCCTTTGTTGTTGCAATCCTTCTGAGCAAGCAGCGAATATTGCTGAGCAGGCAGAATAGGCATTTCGTATACATAACCCTTTCTATTCAAGTACATACAAGCACTCTTCTATTCAGAACCTTGCAAACTAACAGATAACGTGTGAAAAGACGAGTCAATGTGCCTATGGAGGTAGGCCGGAGCTAGTCAGATGTTCGTTGATGGCCATGTCCGTAACAAGTGCGTCACTTTACAGTCTTCCGCTGAAGAAGTTAGGGGGTGAAAATTGAAAAGAGGGTTGCTTTCGAACGGTATACATGTACTCCCTAATTCGAGATAGAAGCAGGTGAACGTGGTAGCTGAGTGCATTAGACTAGAAATTGTGCCTAATCCTTCCAGTTAGCATTCGAAAATCCCTCTTGACCTGCTAATTAGTCGTGGATTTATCGCTTGTTTACAAAACTCCGCAAGATCAAAAATAAGTTTGCTGCTTAAGAAATTTTATGTGTCTACAGATGCCTTTTTGTTATTTTTAAATTTTCACCTTGAATGAGTCGGCCGTAACCTTCACCAATGCTGTCGTAAAACGAATTCTCCCAAGAAACGACTGAAAAATCCTAACTTTCGATGGTTCCTGAGCAAGGCTGCTTATGTTTTGCATCTTTTTCTTTTTTGCAAAAAGAAGGAGAATCTCCATTTCAGAGAACATGCGATCGCTATGGTACTCTCAATAGGAACAGGAAAGATCTTATGTCCAAAATGGAGAGATCAGCCTAAAAAAATGACGAATTTTACGGGTAGCTTCAGTTATACTGACGAACCCAGATAACTGCACAGCTATTTGCTTCCACCATAGCCACTGACTATTTATGCGGTTCTTCACTCGTTCTCGTGATGTCAATCTGGCACATCTAATTCATAACCGTTTTGTAGATAGGATGGTCCTTTTTGTTGAACTTCAAGTCTAAATGGCATCTCTTCGTCTTACAATCTTTATTGAAGGTTAATGCTTGGATGGAAGCGGCACTAACCGATTTGACGTTGCTTCACAAGTTCCTAAGCTCCACACTTACAGCATGCGTTACCAAGATTTTTCCACAATCACTCTGACACTGGGGGCTATGGTTATACATGTATACAGTTTTTTCAAGTCTTCCGATTCAGAAATGGCGAATAAAAGTGTATTTTTAAAGCAATTATGGAAGGTTGGATAAAAAGACGTTCAAAACCGCTAAGGAACCCAGAACGGAATACGGTTTTAGAAGTTTCTTAAAAAGAATAGATCTTCTAGAAATTAGTAAGGTTAAAGCGACATGCTGCAGTTGACGATTACCATATTGAAGAGTTAACTAAGGAAAATCCACGCCTTGTAGTTCAAGAGAATGCAGAAAGTAGACGTATATAAAAAGCCTAGCAATAGCTCAGGAATTTGAAGCTCTAAAGAAATCGACAAAAGGATACCGAATTTGCGCATTTTTCCTAAAATGATCATTTCTTTTACTATACCTTAAGTGCAACTAAAACTGGTTCCTGTGTGGCAAGCCACGATCTTCTGCGCAGTGCTCGATGAGGGTGAAGCAACGAAACGCCTCTCGAAATCTGCACCACAAAAATTGTATGGTGGTTTTTTCGTGTGCAGAATATGGAATCAACAACTTCTTCAAACCGTACGAAATCATTCTAATGGAAAATCGCCATTAACAGATCCTCAAAGCCCCCGGTAAAACGTCCGCTGCCAGTAATAAACAATCTAACGGGAGCAAATGGAAAGGAAGCAAATCGAGCAGAATCCGATTAAATTAATTACGTCAATTCTCCTCATGTAATTTGCCGCTCAAAGTTGAAGTTATCACAAGATAAATTGTAATTATTCTTAGACTAGAACTAGCTGAGAGACCGGCGAAACGAAAGACTCATACAGTGTCATGGTGAACGCGTTAGCCCCGGAAAGGGTAATAGCTCGTTCATCCCCCACTGTAGACACCTACGGTCCTGAGTTTTGCAAATATCTCACTATCACTGTGGTTGTATTCATGCTTCTCCTCATGTAATTTGCCGCTCAAAGTTGAAATTATCACAAGATAAATTGTAATTATTTTTAGACTAGAACTAGCTGAGAGACCGGCGAAACGAAAGACTCATACAGTGTCATGGTGAACGCGTTAGCCCCGGAAAGGGTAATAGCTCGTTCATCCCCCACTGTAGACACCTACGGTCCTGAGTTTTGCAAATATCTCACTATCACTGTGGTTGTATTTCTCAACATACCATACCGTGAAAAATTATACTAGACAGCAAATAAATAGTTACCATTATTTTTTAACAGTTCACATTATAAGGCTTTTTTCGAAACAAAGATGTTTTCTAATGGATTCTAAATGGAACGAAACAAAGAAAGAAAAAAAGAAAAACGAAGATGAAAGAAGAAAAAGAAGTCATACATACAAATTTTCGAAATGGCAAGAAATCTCCTCGAATAAGCGTTTTTTCGCCGAAGAGAAGGTAACTGTTTTGAACAACACATTGTAGAAAACGACAGGACCAAAATATGATAACCTTCAGATGCGGGAAGAAAGAATCTTATGCTCATGAGATTGTGAGCACGGAAGGGAGCGGCGAAACGAGGCGAAATGGGAAGTTCGCGGCTGGCACCTTATCAAGGCACTAAAATAGGAAAGCATGAAAATTTTTCCAAAAGAAGTAAAGAATTGCAATAATTAAAGCTCATTGTCCTTCGAGGTATTAAGGGGATTTGCGCCTATACACATGGATCCTCGATAATGACTAATCAAGATCCACGCGAAGGCCATGAAAATCCATTGGAAAGGGAGAAAATTTAGGCACAGAAAACGGAAATTGAGCTCAATCCTTTCCTCAAGCATTTTTCACTTCAACAAATGCTCGTAATCTCAAAAAAACTCTAAGCTAGTGATTCCTATGTCCCAAAAGAAAAGCACATGTACAAACTTACGGAGAAAAGTGCATAGTCAACGAGAGTTCACAAGCACGACGGAGACATAACTTATCCACTTTTACAGCAACGTAATATCGGTGTTCCCACCTTCTCTTTAAGGTTTCATAAACATTCATGGTGGATGCAAAACATCTCGAGGTAAAAAATCAAGCCAAACTCGACAGTTAACTAGAAAGTTGGTCGAATTTCGACAAGATTACCCAGGAAACATTGGAAAAGTATTGTAGCAGTTACTGTAGTTTCTCTTGTTATATTGTTTTACGTATTCTACTGCGAAAATATCCTATTTTAAAACAAGAAAAAAAAGTATTACGAAAGAAATTAAAATGTTGTCGAATCCTTACAACTAGTCTTATATCCCAAACCGCAAGCGAGATAAACATTCACAGAACTGTATAGTTCAATGACTTTCAAATTCTTTCGCCACACATATGAATACTATATATGAATATACACATATATGTACTAAACATATATATGTATATAGACAAATAGATATACTAATTCTTACAAATTGCGGGTGCGGCGCAGTGGTCAGGGGCGCCGTGCAATACCCACATGCGTTCGATCCCCGCGTCCGCGGCTCATCAAGCTTCTCATCATTCCGGGCGCGGCAGATTGGTACTAGACTTGTCTGGGAGGATGGTAACACTGGCTCAATACATCGATAGGCCACCGCGAGTCATTGTAAAGGCCAGATATGCATTCAATCATTTCCAACGACGCTTAATGAAGTCGAATACATGGCGCATCTCTCAAGGATTTACCAACGCCGAGTGCTTTAACAACAGCTTTACTAATTTCTATATATTCATGGATTTGCATTCAGTTCTAAAGCTTTCGCGTCATGATTACTTTCATGACTATGCTCTTTATTGCAATAGCGAATCTTTCCACTCTTATCAGAAAGCTGAAGACGATTCCATGTGCGGAATGTGGCCTTAACAAAGTTAGGTGCCTGGTCATGCGTGTAAAGACTACTAAACCAAGAGTTTCACGCATTCAACGGGAAAGAGTATTTACCCATCCTCACCTTTTAAATGTATTGTCAACAACGTCAGTAACCTAGCCACAACAATTAGTTTATCTCAATGCTGCCCTATCTGGGCAAGCATCGTCATCCAGTTCTATTTGTCATTACCAACATCTTTCCACTCCTTTCTCCCTTGACTCTTCTACTCTCCCAAGAACGCTCAGAAATAAAGACGCTCGAAGAAAACAAAGAAAAGAGGGTATATTCACTTTAAATAGATATTCTTACAATAAACCAACCTATGCAAAGCACTTCAAACGGTGTGGGGCAGTGGTTGGAGGCGCCCTGGAACACACATGGGGTGGCCGACGAAGCTGTCATTCCTTGGGCGGTGGACATATTGGTACAACATTTTTCTGGGAGGATAGCAGCACTGACTCAATGCATCGATAGACCACCGTGGGTCATCATTTAGACCAGAAATGCATTCATTCACCTCCAAACGATGCTTAATGAATCCGAATACATAGCTCATCCCTCAGTGATTGATCAAAGCCGAGAGCTTCATCCTTTTTATCCATTATACAAAGCAGTTCGGATGAAAAACGTGTAACCACTGGTTGCTCGCTACCATTAACTTAGTTTCGTAGTTCCTATTCTGTTACAACTCAAGCTCCTTAAACAATGGACCATATTGGTTTTAGTACAAATATCTTACACAATGTCGGTCAGAAGCTTCCAGGGTTAGAAATTCCCGTAGACTCAAAGCTTAACCAACAATGCGCGGATGCAAGACGTAGAGATAGCTTTTAGCAAAATTTCTCTAAAATGGTTAACACCTACATACACAAATGAAGTCGTTTATGGTGATCTATCGAACACGTCCGAAATGGATGCGGAATGGTTAAATCAATTGAATGAACTGCTACTGAACGGAGCAACAAAACCTGCGAAGGCTGCGAACCCATTGAATCCGACAAACCATTGTTGACACAAGAGCGAGGATTTTTCAAATATCATACCACTTAACGCCGCTTTAGTGCACACTTTGTAATACAGGATTCAAGATGGTTGACAGACTATTAAATATTGACGATCTAAAGAACATCGACAGCTAGCAGTCGTTTGCAAGTGTCTTTGCACAGTTTTTGTCGAATCCACTGCCCAACCATACATGATTGCGCGCGTTTTCGAGCTCGTTGAAAGTTTTTGAGAACCAGGATCGCACTATATGACGCACTTCTAGACTCCGCGGATAGGTTCGTAGCAATAAAAAGACACATGCGATTGGTTTATTCTTGTTGTTAGTGAACTTCTTTCCAGTTGGTAAAATACTGCGACGATAGGATGATTGCAAAAAACGGAAACGAAATCAAATTCACTCTTTACTGAAGTACTTGTACGATGTACTTGCTGACAAACCACTCAAAAGTTCGTTATGGCGGTTGAACAATAACGCTTTCGAAGAGAACTCCAGCAGTTCACGATTGCTTTTGAGTTTATGCTGCGAATTTAGAAAATTTTGACCGATGGATTTGGTACAAACCGTTTGAATGGTCATCCATCTTATTAATACAGAATGGAGAAGCAATGAACATAGAGAAAGAGGCAGAAATGAAGGCTAACTGATGAAGTGGAATCAAACTGCCAATAATGTAAAGTCTGCTTGAATGTTCTGTACAATCCTCTCAACGGTTTACCGCCTCATCGCGACTGGGGGGAGATCCTGAGTGATGTGCTGCGATGTACAGCGGGGGATACATCCCCTGGTAGTCTCCCAAGCTGAAAAGGAATCCGGCGTTTGCATCAGAAAGTTCGGCTAAGAGTAAACCAATACCAGGATCCACCACCATTCTGGTATCAAACTAGTCGCATGACGGTCCGTTCAAGTATCAATTGGGTAAGTATAGTGTAGAGGTGAGGTCGTGCCATCCAAGTATCTACGCAAGTAGGATTTGAAAAAAATGAATAATAAAATTTTCCAACCCCTAGGTAAGAAGTAATATTTGATAATGATAAAAATAGAATTAAAGTTATAAAGTAATAGTTTTTGATTTTGAATGAAAAAAATCACATAAAGCACGAAACAAATAGCGGAGGAGGAGGTGGAAAGGGATCAAAAAAACAAACAAGGCGCTGAACCAGCTATCACCGTTAACATAAACAATGTAAGTTAGTCAAATGTTTACTGTCAACTAAACGCACAATGCATACGGAAAATGACACATGAGACACACAACTATCAAACATTGCAATCTACTCTTTCGCTGCGAGACCAACAGATCACAAAGCACAAACCATATTGCTCTCAGAAGATTTAAAACATCCAGTCTTGTATACACTCAGCTAGGTCTTGTTTTGAGTACCATTGTTAAGACCGGAAAGGACACCTAAGCGCCTTTCATCTTGCTGTTATGTAAGGAGAGTTATGAGATTTTTCTCAAGAAATTTTCATGCTTCTTCGAATGCAGTGAACAAGAATAATTCTACCGTTTTTTCTAAAATTATTTAGATAAATCCACTTTATAATGAACTGATGGTCTCCGAAATTTAGCACTTTTTTTCCGCGTTAATCCTGAATTACCAGAATTAAGTTCTCTAGCTGGGGAATTTTTTGCTTATATTAGCGCGAGAACTAAATGCCAGAATCTTGTAGGAATTATAGTAACGAATGTTATCGAATACGAGCACAACACTAAGGACACTATAGATTTCACACAAATAATGCATGTCCGAATATCCACAGCTGCTCAGCCATTCTTCAAATGATGTAGTGTAGAGCGCTGGACAGCAGGTTGATATCCGAGCGAAGTGAATTTACGGTCAGCATCAGCGAACGCTTGTTATTTAACACCTAAATTTTTAGCCGTTTTCTATAAAAGAGCTTAATTAGATGTTCCTCCTTGTACACCAGCTTCTATCATTTTCTCATGCCACATGTATCAGCTGTGGTACCGTTAATCATTGAATAACTCAAGCTAACGATGTTACAGTTCCATATGCAGTTAATCGACCGGGAAAACAGGGATGCGTGTTGATAATTCCTCTCTAACTTCTGTTCTGCCGACAACATTACACTCTTTTCAGTAAATAGCCAGAAAATAAAAAGTTAATTTATAATCCAACGCCGAGGTTAATAGACAGTCCATCCTGGGAGCTAAAAAGTTAACATTGTGATTTCGACTTCAATATCAGCTTAAAAGGATTCATTGCCGACTTGGGCTCTCTAGATCAATTCTGTTGACGGTGGATTTCTGGTGGTACTGATCGATAGAATTAACTAAGAGACAAGCGAAACGAAGGATCCACATGGTGTGGTGAACGCGATAGCCCAGGGAAGGGTAATGGTGCGCTCTTTCCCCACTGCAGACACCTGCGGTCCGGAGTTTCGCAAATATCTCAGCATCGTTGTGGTTGTATTTCGAATAATACCCTGCCGCAAAAAATTGTAGAACGCAATAAATAAAAAGTAAACATTAAGAGTTCAGCATTTTGATTTCACCAGCATATTGCTTGTTCATTAGGAATTTGAATGAGTGTTTTAAGGTACTCTAAAAAAATTAGATGATAATTTTTTACTAAAATATTCTCAGAAAGTTGGTTCTATGAGAGGATACCAGCACTGGCGTCTCTTAAATCAGAAAGATGTCAGGTTATTAGATCTTCAGTAATGAACAGAACAGAACTTCCCTCCCAGCGGCTTGCCCGCCTCATCGTAGCTGGTAGGTGTTCCTGTGTGTCAGGCTGCGATCTACAGCGGGATTCATCCCGCAGCAGGGCCTCCCAGGCTGAGACGGAGTCTGGCGTTTCTACAAGGAGGCCCAGCTAAGAGTAAGCAAGTACCAGGATACACCACCGTTCTGGTATCAAACTAGTAGCATGGTGTAAAATCTTCGTCTGATTCACAAGGGTGGAGACAGTTCGTGGTGGTAGATTTTAGGCAGATTTTGGCTAGGCTGACCACTGCACTCCAGGGAGCAACGATAGCTAAACCAGCAAAACTCCGAGAAAATGGAATCTATGCTGGGGCTTGCGCCCACAGTGAAGACGGGCTATCCAAGTATCCAAGTACTTGGAAGTACTAGATTTTCGGAGTGAAATTCAGTATAAATTTTATGTCTAATCGAAAAGCTAGTGTGCCACAATCGTGTTTAAACTATCGTCATGTAGGGCACCACTTGCCTGTTAACGGACCAGACATTCATTTCACAGATCGCTTTATGGAATGCTATGAATATACTGGAAAAACCAATGTTCTTGGTAATTTCTACCACACTTCCAGCTTTTGTCGTGCCTTCATCGTGAGCGCAGGACTTTATTTCTCAATTAGCGTTTAATCACTTTTGTTAGAAATCAAAATTCCCAACTGCTAATGAATTCTGTCTCCATGGAAATTGAAGAGTAGATCTTGAGAGAATGGCAAAGCTGATGCACAAGAACTATACAACCTTAAGCAAATTGTTCACTTACTGCTTATTGGATGTTTTCGCTTTTGTCACAGTATCTGTGCATAACGCTCTTCTCGGTGTGTTTATTTTTAAAAAAAAAACAGCCCAGATACCATTTAAAAGTGACAGGTGACGTGAATACGATAACCATGAAATTGCAACAACATTTCAGTGCTCTGTCTGTTTCTGTACAAATCTTCAGCACTAGAAGTATGTAATAATTCCAATGAGCTCTGTTAACGACGTCGATTCCACCAAGTCATTTGTATCTTCTGTATAATCAAGGTTTATATCTGGCTATGACGCATTCGGTTTTTTGTGGAAGAGCGTCTTCATAAGGAGCTAAGAAATAAAGAGCTCATTAAGCACTTTCATTCAATAATTTTGAAGATCGCTGTTCTCACCATTCCTGAGCAAAAAACGTTGCCAAATACCCTCCACTAGCCCCCTCGTTTCGTGTTGCTGCATTGTTGTGACCATTGGAAATACAGTGACGGAATTTAATTTATTCTCCATTGTCGGCTTCCATTAGGTTTTTTGGAACAGTTGTCGTTGTGTTCATGTGAGTAAAGAAGAGGAATGCAATAATCGCAGTTTCCTCGAGCGCTTCATCGAAACGTAGTTGCATTGAACTTTCGTTAAAAAGTAACAAGTCGTCCTAACAATCGCAACATCGGTAAACACAGCTCATTCTGAAGGAATCTACTTTAGTAAATGTCCTCTTGTGTTGATTTCTGTGATGCTTCTTTAGCACAATAAGGTGTAATACACTTAGGAGAAATGTACAGCCGATACCGTTTTCCAGGCAACATACCAGCACTCGTGAAAGCAACCCTATCTTTGGTATTAAAACGAAGGTTAAAAAGAATGTCGTCAAAATACAACTTAACTCCTTCTAAGCCACTTGTATCACCAGTAATTTTTATCCTGAATGAAACCACTTGTATTTCTGTGTCCACCCCACTCACCTCCACACTTTCGGTGTACGGATTGTAGCGAACAACAAACGGACGTTTCATGCTGCTCGTGAACATTCTAAAAGATTTCTCACTGAGGTTTATTCGTAGAAAATTCGACTAACTGATATTTTATAAAAAGAACTTAATAATTCACGTCGATCTATTTATTAACTCCAACGTTCGACTTTCTATTAACCTCGGCATTGATTGAGTAATTCTTTCTACTTCTATTTAGCAGGGCGCGTGTGGCGCAGTGTTTGGAGGCTCCACTGCGACGCGCACGTGGAATGCGCCCATGGCCACCAAGCCTTCCATTCCTCCGGGGTCGGCAAATTGGTACCAGACTTGTCTGGGAGGATAGCAGCACTGGCTCGATATATCGGTAGACTACCGCGAGTCATTGTAAAGGCCAGATATGCATTCAATCACCTCCAACGATAGTTAATGAAGTCGAATGCATGGCGCATCCCTCAGGGATTGATCAACGCCGAGAGCTTTATCCTTTATCCTTTTACTTCTATTTAGCAAACACGAGGTTATTATTTTATTTTATTTATTTTGTTATTATTTTGTGTTATTTTATTTTTTTTTATTTACGTACAAGCTGATGTTTTGCCGAATTTCGCCTTCCTCAGATCCTGGAAAGGACAAGTTGACTGCAATCTACACTGCCAAACACTTCCATAACCAAACAGAGGAAATGCATACTGCTCAATGTCGCGCGTGATAATGAGGTATTGGTCCCTGTGGTTCATCTACGGATTCTTGGAATTAATTTGCCTCAAGAGTTTTGCGCGCTTGTGATCTCGATTCCTGTGCGAGGATCATAACCTCTACTTCAAAATCTTCTCCGCTATCTCTCTGCGTCCTATGCGTGCCTTGTGGAGTATTTGGTTTACGTTTGCCGATTAGGTGTTCATTCATACGGAAGCAGAATGGTCTACCCGTTTCGCCAACCTATTTGTCTCCTCACACTTTACAAGAGATCAGATAGACTGTACCTGAGCTCATGCAGTCATCGTCTCTAGCATTAGGGCAAATTATGCAGTTTTGCGTTGGACGTAGACGGTCCTATAGGCGGTTGCAAAAAGCTGGCGTCTTAGATTACTCGGTGGCATTTCAACTATCGTTACCGAATTCTCTAGACCAATCCTTCTTAAACAGCGTTTTATAGCTGCACTTACTTCATTTGAAATAAAAGGTGGGATAAACGGAACTTTATTGCCACTAGAGTTATCGTTGGGGGGATTGTGGTTTCCTCTACACTTATCTACAATTACAGTTATCTACAGTTTATCTTGCCTCTAAACTATAGTTATTATAGCTTCAGCTATTATTATTATTATTATTATTATTATTATTATTATTATTCAGTTGTTATCCATCGTTATTTAAGGTCAGACCTATCATTAGCTGCGTGGACCGGCCAACGGATAGAATAGTTAATAACCATATTATTTACCCAATTGTTGAAGTACATTCCAGCCCATCTAACGGGCACCAAAATGTTTGGCACTGATGAATGGAACTAACTAAGAAACAAGCGAAATGAAGAACCTGCGTGGTGTGGTGGTGAACGTGTTACTCCCTGGAAAGGACAATAGCGCGTTCGTTCCTCACCGCAGACACCTGCGGTCCGGAGTTTTGCAAATATCTCAGCATCATAAAGGTTATATCCCGCAATATACCCTTCCATTAAAAAAGTAGGCAGTAGATAAAAAAGTTAAGATTATTATTACGCTCTGTGCTAGCTGGTAATGATACCGGCTTCTGCAGAATGAATTGTCCTTGAAAAGAGGTTGTTATCAATGGACAATCGCCAAGCATCCTGTATAAAAGAGCGTCGCCGAGTGAGAACGTTTCGTGCGAGAGATGCCCCACAGAGGAAAATCCGACTTGATACGAAAGGGAGGAGGTCATATCGAGAAAGCGAAAATCTGGGAACCTTCGACTCTTATCATCTGCTGTGATGAAGACGAAGGCGTCTAGACGTTAGCTGAAGTTATATAACAACTTCGTGTAAGCTCAATAATTTAAATACATGCTGACTAATCATACCGATATTAAGGGAAAATAAGCTTTTGCAACACTAATTATTTAGATTCTCAGAACAAAATGAGCTTTTGCTGAGTGAAAAAGCCAACTAATACCTGAGTTTCTGCTGCGCTTCTTCAAAATTTCTTGTATAGAAGTAGGCATCCTGGAAAGTTGTTATAAGACACTCTTGCTGAACTACACGATCTGGATCAAAGCGAAGGATTGTTGGTGAATCCTCGACGGCATGCTGAATGAACGATAACTGAGGAAAGGCAGTCTTCTAGAGGACTTTTAGTGCAGTAGAATTTTTGGAGCATGTCGAGCCGATATAATCAGTCAAGCTTGAAAGGAACCCTTTATTTTCTTTCTGGCGCTGCAATGAGATGGTTTTCCCCAACGCAGTAGTTTGGTTAAATCAGTTTTTATTTTTTTATTTTTTTATTTTTTTTCCGCAAAAGAATAAAAATCTTAAGAAGACTTTGGTAAAACAAGAGAAAAGCCAAATTGCAAACCTGCAGCTCTCCAGCACTACTCAAGAGACCTGCTCCGTAGACTTTGTACTTCACGGAAGAAGTGGCGTGATTCTCTTTGCTTGATAAATCACTTGGCCCGTCGTAGGAGAGACCGAATTCGATAGAAAAGAAGTAAAGCTGAAATCTCTGCGCTAACTGTGTTTTCCGCAAGAGATAAAGGATAAAGCTCTCGGCGTTTATCAATCCCTGAGAGATGCGCCATGCACTCGACTTCATTAAGTATCGTTGGAGGTGATTGAATGTATATCTGGCCTTTACAATGACTCGCGGTGGCCTGCCGATGTATCGAGCCAGTGCTGCTATCCTCCCAGACAAGTCTGGTATCATTTTTCCGACCTCAGAGGGATGAAAAGCTTGGTGGGCCACGGGCGCAGGAATCGATTCCACGTGCGTGTCGCAGTGGCGCCTTCAACCACTGCGCCACACCGTCTTTTCCGTACGTGGTCGAAAACGTCGTAATCACATTGGATTCGATGTAGATGATGTGGTTTTCAACTTGATTCTTCAAAAAATAGCCTTAGTATTTTACCAAAATAGTGATTGAAGAAAAAGTAACGGAAAAACAGTGAAATAATTGATAAAATAGACAATAGTGGGAAATACTCATTTACTTGGATACTTCTACGGACCGTCCTTACTATTTCTGCGGGCCCCAGCACAGTCTCCATTTTTCGGGGTGTTGCTGGGTTAGCCATTGTGATTCGCTGGAGTGCTGAGGTCAGCCAGGCCAAGGCTGTGCCCCCAGGCCCCAGGTCGTCACCACCACAGACACTCGCCGTCCTTGTGGATCAGAAGGAGATTTGCCACCATGTGACTAGCTTGTTACCAGGGCAGTGGTCGGCCGATCCTGGTATTGGTTTAACCTTAGCTAGGCATTCTGATGGAAAACCTAGACTCCTCAGTTTGGGAGCACTTGCCGAAAAGATGGATCTGCAGGTGTACATCGCAGCCCGGTGATACCCAGGAGCACCTCCCAGCTTGAGGTGGTAAACCGCTGTGAGGATAGGGGAAGGCAATAGAATATAATAGGAACTAGTGCAAAATATTAAAACTGTAAAAGCTAATAATATAACATTTCAAAAAAGTGAAATAATAATAATAAGAATGTAGTCCTATCACGATCTAATCCAGCTGCAATAAGGAACTTCGAACAAATCGAATTCAGAAGCCGTCCTGCCCAGAATTTCGTGAATTTCTCATTTACTGTTTTTTGAGTGTGTAAAAAAAATCAGACAAATATCTTTATTAACCCACCGTAGCGAGTTTCTGGAGATCATCGTCACTGGCACCGAGGGAGGCCAGGCCAATTTCCTGAGAGAACTGCGCGAAGTCTGGATCAGCGAACAGTGCCATGTGACCCATAAGCTCATGTACTGTGTCTCTGTAATCTTCATTTCTGTAACTACAAAGTATTTTATAGATAAAATTTTACGTAAAACTTAGTGGGCGTTCTGTGCCTGATGTTCTTGATCGGACAAGGCCGGCTATTGCCTCAGTAGCAACACTTGAGCATAAAAAATCCGCAGTAATGAGATGGGAATTCGACCAAATCAGAAGACGTTTTGATAGTAAAACAGATAAAGCACGAAATACAATAAAGAATATGCAAATCCTGTTTTTCACACAACTTATATTATTTGTGTAGAAAACCGGAAAAGGGAGAAAACGTGAAATGAGCAAAAAAAAGGAGGTACTGGTGAGTTACATAGACTTGATATGCCCGCCCAGCAAAAACACCCTATCCTGGAAGCCGTAGCTTGTAGTTGATGAATTATGACAGACAGTTAACAGTGACAATACGACTGTTACAGGATTATTCAGAAAAGATATTAGAGCCCTTACGGTTCTGGAGTGTAGAGAGGATCGGCATGATGTCTCATATACTGTGTGCAAAAGAAGACACGGTACGCGAGGCCTGCCAAGAAGTCGCGCGCCGATAGATAGCCGGCCACCGGTCGAATTCGGAACCCGGTTTTTACTGCAATAAAAGACGAGCGACACTCTCTAAAGTTCCTACCAGAGTATTTTGCACCTGTAAATTTCGCATTTAAAAACAGAAATCCATCTTATGTTCAGATCGAATATTTCAATTAGGTCATTCGAAGCAGCTTGTTGGGTAACTGTCCCAAGGTTGGATTGAGACAAGAACCTTAGCAAACATGAAAACCCGAGTTTTGGCCTCGAATGAGAATGTCGATAAAGTAGTGTCGAAACTAATGCTAAAACACCAACCTTTAAGGAAACGACAAATGTCTTCAAGTTGAGGAATGTTGTGTTCCGAATATCCACAGTGTTTTTCAAGAAGCGCGAAATTGTCCAGAAACTCCTGGCAGGCGTACCTGCATTTTTCAGTGCTCATATTTTGCTCTTCAATGTCAAACGACTCATTTAAAATACTTACTTTTTGTGTAACTCTTTTAGTCTCCGATATATAACTCCCCACGTTTTCCTTTCACTTTCGGTGTACTCAATGCGAGGAATTGCCTCTCCACTGAAACTTATCATTTATTATAAAGGCGGGATTTATCTAGAATTCTATTGAGAATGTCGTCAAAAGAAATTTACTGTTTATAGTTCATCGCTATATCAGCGAACAAAAGTCGTCGTTTACGATATTCAATGTCTTTGAAACCCTAAAGCATAAGTATTGATGTCTTCAGCGTAGAAAATGCTCCTCGCCTATTTAAAGCACCAAAACTCCACGTAACGGTTGATGACGATTTGCTCAGATTATCTTAAAAGCATTACCGGATGATCTGCATCTAGACCAGCCCCATACATGATCACTCTTTTCGCGCAGATGTCCAGATCATAGATTGTCTTAGGAAACCATTGGCATCCTGTTATTGCATCTGAAGAAGCTTCATTTTAAAATCCCATGTTAACACTGTTGCTGTAATTGCATTTTTCCAGTTTTCATCAAACTAAACACGTCCGGTGAAGCACAAATTAAGGAAAAGAAAAGCGATGTTAGGTTGATTACTAGTGATGTCAAGGCAAAAAGAAACTACTAAGTGGACCTGAAATGTGGACCAGGTCGACGAACACAGTACGCTTTCTCTTGGTCCTAATGTTCCAGCTCTTAAATTCTTTTAGGGCATCGAAATAGCATAACTGCTATTTGTAAAACCTTTCCTGGTGTTGCCATGTGTTGAGCATCTGGTTACAGAACTTCTAATACGTATGCAGAACCTTTGCGTATTAAGAGCGGAGATCCCGGCTTCCTACGCTTCCACGGTCACTTCATGCCATAATGAGTTAAAACATTTACGTCCGATTTGGCACCTTCTACCTGTGATAGCATCGTGAGTTTCGTTGGTCCTGGATATGATCCATTATTTCGAATTTATATTGAAGCTTTTCTTGTTCACATGGCTATCTATCTTCTAACTTACTGCCTTCACTGTTAGAGATGACTCGATTTAGGGAATTGAAAACGGATGACAGTAATCAGAACGGGCGAGAGCTTCCAGTGTCCTGTTGTTGCCTCTTCCATCACCTCTTATAACAATATCACAAAGATTGACAATTATGGTACCCTGCAGAGGAATTTTTTTGGAATTCTGTTCCACTCCTTGCCTCTATGATAAACTTGTGGCAAATTCTCATTTTGTTTATAACCTTCCTTTGTAGGCAGCAGTATACTCCTCTCTTGGTCACAGTCGTGTCGTTAAAGTTGCCGCGATGAAAGCTCTGCCAAACGTGACTCTCCTTCCTGTTGAACTTCTTCAGATTCCTGTAGGATCTCTATGCTCATATCATCCCATTACCTTGTTAGCTAAAGCGAAATGGGAATACTCCCGGCAAAGTTGTTAGGCTTCATCGTGGAGCCTGACGGCCATGCTTGTAGAAATCTTGCTGTGCTCGAGCGCGTGGGTGCTTTTGGATGCGAACCTTACTCATGCATTTCCGTGCTCATTTTCTTTGGCAGAATCCACCCACATTTCAAATTTCAGGTGTACACAAGCATACTCACTCATGCATAAATACATCTATGAAGAAGCTATAAACAAATTCGATTCAGAACCTGGAGCCCATGCTCTGAATCGGGTCTTCATGCAAGGACGTGCAAAGAAGGAGATTCCTGTGTGGTGTAAAAGCTTGCAAACAAATACAACGCCAGTCTGCTGGATTATCATCATTAAACCTCGAGCGCAAATGAGAAAAGAGGCCGTTCATTGGTAGTTTCAAGACAGTTCAAGCACATGATCCAGGATAAACGCACCGTTCGTTCCTGGTTCCATGAATTTCTCGATAACTGGTGGTTTCATCGTAAACGATACTTCATAGAACTGAAAGCATAACGTGCAACTGTTCACAGAAGATGGAGCAAAAATTTGTTGAGAAAAATATGTCTCATTCTGCTACGTAAAGTGAAAATTATTTCAAATGCTACTTTGTTCATCAAATCTACCAGCCAGTCGCCTTTCGGATTACCAGGTGAGACTTTTCTTGTCCTCCTACAAAACAGCCGCTCTTAAAGCGGCAAACCACCCTTTGATTTGCAAAGGCGTTCGAGTGATCGCTCATGTGAACTGGGAACAAATGAACAAATTAACCAGTCCACTTTGGAGTACCGAGGAGATATGATTCAAAGCTGCATTAGAGCAGCACGTTTAGCATTAATCTCCAAGACCCTTTCTTGCTGCGAGCTGACCAATCAGCCTAGTTTTCAAACACTATCCTACACTTACCGTTTATCTATCGCTTCATTTCGCTTTAAAAAGATAGCTAGTGCTCTCGAAATCCGTCGAGAGTATCGCTCACCTACTTCTTTAACCCTCGCCGACCACGAAGAAACCTTTCGAGATGGTGGAAACAAAAGCCACCGTAACAACATTTGTCGATCTATGGCTAGATCCGATTCTCGCATAAGAACATTATCAAACTGTATCCCAGACGAAAACATCACTCTTTTATAGCCGGTGAAGTGGCCTACCTCAACAGTACAGTTAATGGTGAGGCCAATAAATTAGGATGGCAATTAAGTGCATAATTCCAGCGGATTTCTACTAAACTTTGGTACTGTCGCCTTTTCCAGGAATATTACAGAAGTGCATTAAATACTGAGAGGTCTCTGTAAAATGGAAAGCAAGGAAGAAATGGGCATGAACACATAGCCACAAACTGGAAGAAAGTCGAATTCGAAAGAAAAACGTAGGACACCATTGTGAACAAATCCAAATGAAGGTCCAATAAAAGCTTAAAAAACGCGTAGCGAGGCTTGTGTAGAAAAAACACGTTTGGGCCTCTTTGCCTAGCTCCCTATCGTTAGCCCTGTCACCATCGAGGCCGTTTTCGAGTGTTGGACTTGCCGGACCGAGTGTTATTGGAACACCAATCGGAACGTGCATTTAAAAGAAGATATACGGCCCCTGCAAAAGGCACGATGCACTGCTTTATTAAAGTTATCTTCTACTACCGGTTTGCTTTGCTTCATATATGCTTCATATCTGTATAACTTCTAAATATCCGCTGTGTTCTTCTGTGTTTGTTCCCATGTTCTCGGACACCTTTGTATGTGATAAAAAAAAATTTGTTGTTTATCTAACTACGATCTTATTAGCTTTCTGCATGATTTTCTATGAAACATGAGGTGTATTTCTGTGTCCCATGCACGTTTTCTACAGCCACCTATTCAACTCCAGCCTACAAAATGGCTTTTTGGATGGCCAGGATACCAATCTCCAGCATCTGTGCTCAACAACCAATCGATTGACTACAGAAGGTCATGATGTTAACAATGCATCTACGTGAATGCATAGAAAGAGAAGCAATTTTGGCCAGCGCCGTGCACTTAATAATTGTTACAATTCAAGGGTTCAACTCTTCTACGACTGCGACTATTTTCGCATGGCAAGGTCATCTGACCACGTGTCTTTGGAGCGAAGTTGAAATGCGCATTGAATTCAAGGAGCACATTCGAAAACGTACAGCGGCGTATCTATTGAAATCAATGCGCATATTCGTGAAAGGGTTAATGGAGGAACTCATATGGATGAGTCAGGATCCCTTGATGGAAAGGAGTGAAAAAGATGCTGAAGCTCGCATAAAGATGGTCTAAGGAAGCATAAAACAGAGACAAAGATCCTCCGGACTCTGGCAAGTGTTAGTGTTCAAATGATTATGAACTCACGTAAATACGAGTTGTTGTTCAAACTATCTATACATTTGAACCCGCGATTACCTTTTCCGGGGCTCGTATGTTACCCTCTGCACCACTGAGGTCCTTGCTTCGCTTTCATCTCATCCCATTAATAGGCAGAAAATAAAATTGTGATTTCAACTGGAGCCTCAGTTTAACCAGATTCAATACCGATTTGTGCTCCTCATATCATTCCCGTTGATGAGATGATTACTGATGGCACCGTTAGGGTAAAAAATTAGCTTAGCGGTGCTACAAGTAGCCTATTTTAACACCATTGTGGTTGTATTTCACGAAATACCCTGAAGTTAAAGAAACAGGCGGTTAATAAGAGTTAAACAGTGTTTCCATAAAAATATTATGAGCACCTGTAGGTTCTTTTGCTTCATGGCTGTGATGGCATCCTCTGCACTCGTACCAAGTTCCAGTTCCAGTTCGACCAACACGTCCATATAAATTGCAGAATCATCTTGCGAATCTCGTGTTTCCATGTGTTTGATGCGGGTGTTGGACTGAAACAATAGATGAATGATAACATTTATCACTTCCAAAAAAAGGTAAAAGAAAATTCGAATAAAAGCTTTCTTCGAAGCAGAAAGTGTGATGTTCCACTAACTGGTAGGCTTGCCATCATCTGTGACACACCGTCGGCTGCTCGTTGACATTTCACAATCACCGTCAATATCGGCAAGCCAGCTTCATCTTCGATGATCATCACATCGCCCTTCAATTATTTAAGCCACGAGATCGGGACAAATAAGTGTGAACGTAATCGGAATCATATGTACAGAATCATATTTGATATATGGTCATTACAATAATGCTAGCGCCAAAATGATAATCTAAAGCTTATTCTATAGAAGTGTGGCCCAACTACATTTGACCGTTGAGCAGAGTAGTTTCTTAGAAAGCCATTCTCCTCGCTTTATGAGGTCGGCTGTCAAAAAATACCCGCATTAAAGAGGTATACTATAGCTTGTAATATAATTCAATTATGCTTGGAGGAAGTGCTGCTGCAAGTGCAAAGTGCATTTCTCTGTGGCCGACTACCTTCACTGAAATATGCGAAACACTGTCAGTGTCAACATAAGCCAAGTTATTATACCTTTCAAAAATTAACGACCTCAAGCTCTATTCTTAAAGTGGCTTATCGCAGCTCGGAACAAACCTTATTAGTCGAAATAAAACCTTGGGAAACTACCAAAAATACAATTTATATTATAATTCAATTATATTTGGCTAAAGTGCTCGAAATGAGCATTGCAGTATAGTACAGCATTGGATAGAAAAACTATTACTAAAACATTAACAAGAAAGAAGCAATTGCAAATCGGACATTAATTTTGGAAAGGCTTAATAATTCTGATAAAATGCACAAAGCTCGGCGTTGATTTATCCCTGCGGGATGCGCCATGCATTCGACTTCATTAAGCATCGCTTGGAGGTGAGTGAATGCATATCTGGCCTTCACGATGATTCGCGGTGGCCTACTGATGTATCGACCCAGTGCTGCTATCCTTCCAGAGAAGTCTACAGAATGGTACCAATTTTTCGACCTCGAAGAGATGGAAAGCTTGGTGTGCCATGGGTGCGGGGATCGATTGCACGCGTGAGTTGCAGGACGCCCCCGACCACTATGCCGCACGCGCCCATGATATTTTTAGATCACTAAAAATTACATTAGGATTCGATGGTTTTTGCTGGCCTAGAACATAAAGAAGAAGCTTATTTTGACATCATCTACCCATTCATCATGTCTTGTCTTGAGCAACCGGAGCGTTTTGACGAAAATGAGTATGGTCAATCGCCTGTTGTAGTGAGCAAGGCGTGAAGCCTCAGCGGCAATACCTTCAAAAACGTCGTTCACGAAAGAGTTCATGATCGACATCGCCTTCGACGAAACGCCGGTGTCAGGATGAACTAATTTGCTTGAGTACACGGTAGATGTAGACAGAATAACTCTCCTTCCGACGATGCTTATTCTTCTTGTCTCCAGTACGGCTTTCCTTCTGGCTTTTAGCGGTCTTCTTCGCTCCTTTCGCTACTGGTTTCCGTGGCATGATGAGCAGGATCTAGTCAGTGAAGCAGTAAGTGGAAAATGAGTATGCTGAAATTGTGAACTTTACGAGCGTTTGAAAAATGTTGACTACTCAGCAAAGGTCTTCAAAAAAGACAGATGTTAAACGTTTTTCAACTTGTTTCATAGGGTGAATGGCAAGATATTATGGTAAGACTTTTCTCCTCATGAACTCACTGTCATTGTTAAATGTATTGTATTGCCACATTGATGCTGAGATATGGGCAAAACTCGGAACCTCATATGAGCTTCGAACACGCATAGAAGAGCGCTGCTGAGTGAGCTTGCCTCATTCGAGCGGTGTTCCTCTGAAGAAGATTCGACTCGGTACGCGACGAAGGCGCCACATCATGAAGACGAACAGCTGAGGAGCATCGATTCGGATCATCGGCTCTGATGAAGGCGATGACGTCAAAACGCCAGTCAAATAGGTTCCTTTATCAATCTCGCGTTATCTCAACAATGTAAGAAGGAACTCCCACGTCCGACTTTCTATTAACCTTGGCATTGACGAAATAATTCTTTCTACTTCTGTTCAGCAAACACAAGGCGTTATTTTATTTATTTGCGTACAAGCTGACGTTTCGGCGGATTTCGCCTTCTTCAGAGCCTGGAAAGGTCACGTTGACTGCAATCTACATGGCCAAACACCTCCACAACCAAACAGAGAAAATGCTAAACCAAAATTCCAATCACATTGAACACAGAGTGCACAATCGCCGCTTTCCATGAGCTTTCCACTTAATATGTTATGTGGAGACCAACCGCGCAGTGTTCACATGGAAACGTAATGTGCCCATCCCATTAGAATAGCAGTCTTGTATACTGCCCAATATCACGCGTGATAATGAGGCATTCCTCCCTGCGGTTCATTTTCGGACTCTTGGAATTCATCTAGAATGTCTAAGGTGAAAGCACCAGTGATCGACCTCGTGCCGTTATCTAGAATGTCTAAGGTGGAAGCACCAGTGATCGACCTCGTGCCGTTACTCTACTGTAGGTATATAGATGACTGCCTGATCATTTGTTGGCAACCGCCTATAGGACCGTCTACGTCTAACGCAAAACTGCATAATTTGCCCTAATGCTAGAGACGATGACTGCATGAGCTCAGGTACAGTCTATCTGATCTCTTGTAAAGTGTGAGGAGACAAATAGGTTGGCGAAACGGGTAGACCATTCTGCTTCCGTATGAATGAACACCTAATCGGCAAACGTAAACCAAATACTCCACAAGGCACGCATAGGACGCAGAGAGATAGCGGAGAAGATTTTGAAGTAGAGGTTATGATCCTCGCACAGGAATCGAGATCACAAGCGCGCAAAACTCTTGAGGCAAATTAATTCCAAGAATCCGTAGATGCTCTCGAGCCATTCTAGATGAATTCCAAGAGTCCGAAAATGAACCGCAGGGAGGAATGCCTCATTGCCACGCGTGATATTGGGCAGTATATAAGACTGCTCTTTTGATGGGACAGGCACATTACGATTCCATGTGAACACTGCGCGGTTGGTCTCCACATAACATATTAAGTGGAAGGCTCATAGAAAGCGGTTGGTGTGCAAAGGCTCTGTGTTCAATGTGATTGAAATTTTGGTTTAGCATTTTCTCTGTTTAGTTATGTAGGTGTTTGGCCATGTAGATTGCAGTCAACGTGACCTTTCCAGGCTCTGAGAAAGGCGAAATCCGCCGAAACGTCAGCTTGTACGTAAATAAAGAAATAGAATAACACCTCGTGTTTTCTAAACAGAAGTAGAAAAAATGTAATAAGGCATTAAAATATTGTACTCTGTCGCATTTATATGTAAATGTAGAGAGCGCTTTTTCTTTTTAAGGAAATCAAGTGAACCATAAAAAAAACGATGTGACAACCGTTTTGAGTTCGGCACTTAGTTTAGAAGCTCCCGAATTTCGTTTCATCCAAATTTTTTGAGTTCTCAATTTCCTATGGACAGTTTGAAATGTGCACCACAAAACCTGAACAGAACCGAGAGGTCCTAAGCGCTGTAAAATTTTGCCTGACCTTTCCTGCGAATATCTGGCGAATGTCCTCTTCGGGAACAGTGCAGCTATAAAATGCTGTTTAAGAAGGGTTGGTCTAGAGAATTCGGTAACGATAGTTGAAATGCCACCGAGTAATCTAAGACGCCAGTTAGTTGGCAACCGCCTATAGGACCGTCTACGTCTAACGCAAAACTGCATAATTTGCCCTAATGCTAGAGACGATGACTGCATGAGCTCAGGTACAGTCTATCTGATCTCTTGTAAAGTGTGCGGAGACAAATAGCTTGGCGAAACGGGTAGACCACTCTGCATCCGTATAAAAGAACACCTAATCGGCAAACGTAAACCAAATACTCCACTAGGCACGCATAGGATGCAAAGACATAACGGAGAAGATTTTGAAGTAGAGGTTACGATCCTCGCCCAGGAATCGAGAACACAAGCGCGCAAAACTCTCGAGCCATTCTAGATGAATTCCAAGAGTCCGAAAATGAACCGCAGGGAGGAATGCCTCATTGCCACGCGTGATATTGGGCAGTATATAAGACTGCTCTTTTGATGGGACAGGCACATTACGATTCCATGTGAACACTGCGCGGTTGGTCTCCACATAACATATTAAGTGGAAGGCTCATAGAAAGCGGTTGGTGTGCAAAGGCTCTGTGTTCAATGTGATTGAAATTTTGGTTTAGCATTTTCTCTGTTTAGTTATGTAGGTGTTTGGCCATGTAGATTGCAGTCAACGTGACCTTTCCAGGCTCTGAGAAAGGCGAAATCCGCCGAAACGTCAGCTTGTACGTAAATAAAGAAATAGAATAACACCTCGTGTTTTCTAAACAGAAGTAGAAAAAATGTAATAAGGCATTAAAATATTGTACTCTGTCGCATTTATATGTAAATGTAGAGAGCGCTTTTTCTTTTTAAGGAAATCAAGTGAACCATAAAAAAAACGATGTGACAACCGTTTTGAGTTCGGCACTTAGTTTAGAAGCTCCCGAATTTCGTTTCATCCAAATTTTTTGAGTTCTCAATTTCCTATGGACAGTTTGAAATGTGCACCACAAAACCTGAACAGAACCGAGAGGTCCTAAGCGCTGTAAAATTTTGCCTGACCTTTCCTGCGAATATCTGGCGAATGTCCTCTTCGGGAACAAATGGGATTCCAAGTGAGCCACTACGGCGAAACTTCCTCTTAAACTGTTCAAGGCGAGTGTCCGAGGTCGCCCTTGAAATATTCTATTGGTAGTTTGATAATAGACAACAGACAATGTTCCTTTTCATTTATCAAAACAGGAAACTCACATGTTTGTTGACAACGTTTTCTTCAGCGGATTTTTTGAGTAGTAGTAGAATTTCATCGCAGATGCCATGCCTCAAGAAGAATGCTATAAACGTTAGCGATGATTATTCAAGCAAAATAGAAGATTCCAAATAAACAGTGAAGTGGATATGTGGAAGGAACCGAAATTCCATCTTTTCTTACAAGCTAAACGTCGATGAAGGCACAAGTAAAGAGGGGAATGGTGTGAAGAAGTGTAGGATCAAAATCCTAAAGTGGAGCTGTCGCTCATAACTGTCTCTTCCCATGCAGATACTTTTGTCAAAGGAAGCAGAATGACGTGATTTGCTACCGCATGCCGAAGAATATAAAGCAATCGTAATGAATTCCGAACACAAATATTCATATCCGGTTTCAGAGCCTATTAATCAGCAGCCAAGACCTAGAAAATGAACGAATATGGTACAAGAACTTGCGAAAAAGTGCAGCTAATGAGCCAAAGCACTCAGCTGCCACCTACGCTTCATTTTTAAAATGTCTCGGTGTCCCTTGAAGTGCTCCTTTGCCACAAAGATTTTTTCAACTAGAAACGCTGAAAAGCAATTAGCACCTTACTTTTTTTCAGTGCGCTAAATGTGCGCTTTTGAATAGTATTGGCTCCATAAAGAACATAAGGAAGATTTGGATAGTTTGCGACAGCATTTCAGTTGCCAGATAAATTGGGGCAAAATGCCATTCTGCTATCTCGGTTATCAGCTAGAAAAAGAGACATTCAGCATGATACACAAGCGCCGATTGCTATCTCCTACAAAACATTTCCACGTAGAAAATTTGATAACGTTCGGTTTTACTCAGTGGTTTCACCGTTCACAGCCTAACACCCAGAGTACATGCAGCACAAACTTCTTGTTGAAATTCGACTTCATTGAATTCTTACTGACAATCGTTAAACAATCGGAGAGTTAGCGCTACGGTATTTCCAGAAAAATCCTATGATTTCAGAGCCTTCGAAAGTACTGGAATCTAAAAAGTTGGAATCGCAGCTGTCTCGCGTGGGAACGGTTTTTCGCTGCTCTGCATGCTCGTTGAGTAACTAGCATCGTTAAAAATACGCGTTGCACTTGAAGTGGGTAGTGGTTTAAATTTGACCAACCCTCGCTGCGTCGATAGCCGATATTGGAACGTAGTCAGAGATATGCAACCCTTTATATCCTGGCCTTGGTAGAAATTGAAAATATGATCGGGATTCAAGAAAATCGTAGGTGTTGCTGAGACCTGGAACATCAACGCTTTCATTCCTCACACAGTTGTATCTGACTGTGCTCTTCCGTGTTATCCTTGATATTTTATTGCGAAAAAGAGTTATGAACAGAAAACAACCTTGTGGAGGAATGATGACGCTCTCTTACTTGCCTGTGGTTTTGCGAGATCCTTCCTTTCATCGAAATGCTAGCAATTTCATGGTACTTAATCCCTTGGCTTCTGGCACAGTTAGCTTTTCTCAGAAAAATTAAAACATCAAGGTCATGTTTTAGCCTTTTCATCTTTTCAAACTCTTTCTTGTATTTTGTGACATAACTAGCTATGAATTACGGGTTATCTACGGTTTATTGTCATAATTCTCTAGTCCGTGAAGAAAATATCCTTTTCTGATTGACCCATACAGTGCTGGGCATCGTTATAAAATCTGATTGTGCGAAAAAAGAAGCGTGGCAATTAAGTTCGTATGAATGATGGCTTACAAATAAAAATGCGATGAGGCTAACGAAGAGAACAAGACGCTTAATAACTGTTTCTTTAACTTTTCTTTCACAGAATTTTTTCGAGAGTATATCCGTGTGCTCGGCAGACTTCTGGGAAAAGAGCGTATGAAAAGACTGCGTAATTGAAGTTTCCTTAAATATTCCCATTCGATGAAACCTGAAATTGATCTACAAGGCAGAACAACTGCGAGGTGATACCCTGTCAAAAACCAATCCACTTTAAAGCTGAAATAAGACTGAGAGTTCTTGGATAATCCAGAATTCGCTTTATACCCCTGAGCTGGAAATGGGAAAAGATTTCCAGTTGTACTTCACACCAAAGAGTGACGATTGCCACGGCGGCTATTCCTCACAGCTTTATTCTAGTCAGACTTAGTAGTTATAAAAAATGGCATTCCTTCAGAGCCCTCTGATTTCTTTAGTAGCAATGGAGCTCTGCTGCGCTTAAGTGGCTTAAGTGGCCTTCTAAGCTTTTCTTTTCAGTTCATTTTTTTTTTGTCCAAAAAAACCTACAAGCGGTGGCTGACCTCGTTGAGAAACTGTTTTCTCTGGTTGATCTCTCACTGTTTCAAGTACATTGGCTTAATGTGAAGCTCTACTATCATACTCCTAATTTCGCTGACAACGTTCACATTTTCATTCACGGGGGTCGATGACGAATGCTTCTATTTTCTCCTGCATTGCTCACATTTCTCCTCGAAGGCTGTCAATTACATTGTGTAAATAGGCATTTACATTACCCCTGCAAAGACAGAAGGCACAATAGATGGATGTAGAAGGATTAGAGAAAAATGGTGGTTAGCTTTAACACACCGATGACGTAGAAGGGTGAATACATGAATAAGCGGATGAAATCAGCAAAGTTTATGTCTTGTGGAGAAGCTGCAACGACCGCTGGGTCACGGGAACCCAATTGAGAGTGTGCGCATGAACAGTGCTTGTTAACTCAGTTCTGTTTAGACAAGTGAAGGCATAAAGTGAAATAACAAAAAAATATAGAACGGTTTTGTGTGAAAACAAGCGTTCTTTTTCATACCTTCTGGGCTGGTCAAATTGATTGATTATTCGGTTGGAAAAAGGGTAAAGTATTAATGAAAATCAAAGTTTTTAAACAGATGGTGATCTAGGATGCTACGATCAAATGTAGGTCTACGCCATATTGAACAGAAAGGATACTCACCGTGATGTTACGAGTGGGACTCTGGCTCACGCGTTGTTCACGTGGGGTCGCAAGCAAGACGCACCTCGGAGTCAAAATATCATTTTGAAATAGTGCGCCAGGTCACGTGTTATAGTGAGGCATTCGTCTTTCCGGTTCATCCTTGGATTTCTGAAATTTATCCAAAATGCCTTAAGGGTTTTGCGCGTTGATGTTTTCGATTTCTGCGCCATGATCAGCACAGTCACTTCAAAAATCATCGCCGTTGTGCTTTTGTGTTCTATGTGTACCTAGAGGAGTGTTTTGAGGTATTTAAACTTTCCCATCTAGCTGTTCTTTTATGCGGATACAAAGTGGTCTACCCATTTCCCCAATGTATTCCTCACCGCATGCGTTACATGAGATCAGGTATATTATGCCTGAACTCATACAATCCCAGTCTTTCCCGTTAGGACAGATCATACAATGCATATATTTCTAGACCACCTAAGGTGCGCGCAACCAAACAGCACGCATGTAATGGAGTCATTCGGTGTTACTTCACTTTATACCAACGCTTCGAATGGCTCCGCAATGCAAGTCATTCTCGAGTTGCTCGTAGAACACGAAAAGAAAATAAAAATGTACGGCTTGTCGATTGCGAAACTAATGACTCTCTTAAACAGTGTCTCAGTTGTTCAATTTTCAGATCGTCTGGAAAATATTTTGCGCAAATTAGAGGGTTGGCCATGGGACAGCGTTTAGCACCAAGCCTTGCCATCGCTTTCACGTCTAAGATGGAAGCTCCAGTTCTCGATCACCGACGCTTGCTCTACTGTCGATACGTAGACGACTGCTTCATGGTCTGTTCCACTCAAGAACAGATGGATGAGTGCTTTGAATTATTAAACGGACAGTCAGAGTATACAAAATTTACACAAGAAAAACCAACCGGAAACTGACTTCCATTCTTAAACATCCGAATAAAGCTCTCAGAAAGTGGCTATGTAACAAAATGGCGGCTTGTCGATTGCGAAACTAATGACTCTCTTAAACAGTGTCTCAGTTGTTCAATTTTCAGATCGTCTGGAAAATATTTTGCGCAAATTAGAGGGTTGGCCATGGGACAGCGTTTAGCACCAAGCCTTGCCATCGCTTTCACGTCTAAGATGGAAGCTCCAGTTCTCGATCACCGACGCTTGCTCTACTGTCGATACGTAGACGACTGCTTCATGGTCTGTTCCACTCAAGAACAGATGGATGAGTGCTTTGAATTATTAAACGGACAGTCAGAGTATACAAAATTTACACAAGAAAAACCAACCGGAAACTGACTTCCATTCTTAAACATCCGAATAAAGCTCTCAGAAAGTGGCTATGTAACAAAATGGTACCGTAAGCCAAGTAGTAAAAACATACTAGTTCTCTACCTTTACTCTCATCCTTCACACATGAAAAAAGCACTTATCAAAAACATATACCGTACGGCTAAAAATGTGTGCACAGGAGAAAAGGAAAGGAAGCCAACGCAAAACTTGGCACGAAAAATAGCCATTTCCAGTGGCTACGAATGCTTAAGAAAAAGTGGTTTTGAAAATTATGTAACGATGATTGACATCCCACCCATTACCCTACGCTGTCAGTTAGTTCGCAACCGTCTCTGTGATCGCTTGTACAGCTCAGAAAATTGTATGACCTGTCCTAACGGAAGAGTATAATATACTTGATTTCATGTAACGCATGCGGTGAGGAATACATTGGGGAAACGGGTAGACTACTTTGTGTCCGCATAAAAGGACAGCTAGATGGGAAAGTTTAAATACCTCAAAACACTCCTCTAGGTACACATAGAACACAAAAGCACAACGGCGATGATTTTGAAGTGACTGTGCGGATCCTAGCCGCAGAAATCGAGAACATCAACGCGCAAAACCCTTGAGGCATTTTGGATAAATTTCAAAAATCCAAAGGTGAACCAGAAAGACCAATGCCTCACTATCACACGTGACCTATTTCGAAATGATATTTTGACCCCGGGGTGTGTTTTGCTCGCGACCCCACGTGAGCAACACGTGGGCCAGTCCCACTCGTAACATCACGGTGAGTATCCTTTCTGCTCAATATGGTGTAGGCCTACATTTGACCGTAGCATCCTAACCCACCAACTATTTAAAAATTTTGATCTTTATTAATACTTTAGCCTTCTTTTCACCTAATAATTAAAATGTTCTAATATAAAATATGTCCAGGCTCTGAGGAAGGCGAAATCGCCGAAACGACAGCCATCGACCAACAACACCGACAATGACAACGAAGACCTATGCCAACCTCGTATCAGCTAAAGAAGATCAGTTTATAAGATCATATAAATAAATATATCAATTATCTATGTCGAGGTTTACAAAATGTCGGTCTTTTGAGTTATTTTAGACTCTTAATTAAGTTCAACGTTTGACACAAGCACTGCATCTTTCACCACTATTACTCGGACAACTCCTTCCTTAGTACCTCTGGGGCTTTTACTTCACTAAATTTGATCAGTTTTTCTCACTTCATGTAACTACAACTAAGACAAGAGTGCTCGCGAAGTATAAACATCGAGTTGTTCATAGGTAGTGCAATTCTGACGTCCTGACGACTTTTTCAACCACCGTTTCCCAGTTCCCATGTATTATACACATCGATGATATGGTAGACGTATATCTATGTGTCCTTGTGCTTTTCGTAGTCTCTTAAGGATATTACTCCAAAAACGAAAACGAGCTTACTACGAATATTACTACGATGTGAAAGAAAAACGGCTATGTCTTTAAATACAGGTGGGTTCATGTGGTAGGCTCTCTTCTTATTCTCTGCGGAACTGACTGATGCTTTCCGTACTAATGGATATAAATATTACAAATATATTCATGCTTATGAGCATTGGCATCCTTGCATATATTCACAGTGTATTCTGCACATCGATTCGACTCAGACCCTTAAGTAAATTGTTAAAATAATGTTTTTGAAGCGGTTGGAAGTCGTTTCTAGTGAACACCCCACTCTAATACCACGAATGATTACCCACAAGTTTCTCCTGCTGAAGACGGTGCGAAGTAATGTTATGCAAAATTTAGTATGATGTTAGTTAACTAAACGATGAATGTACACCAGATAGTGCATGTATATGACAGAAGGGAATGAGAACAAGGAGCTGCTCGGTGATAAATCCATATTGATCAATTTTGATATAATCGCATTCCGGACAATTGCAGCCGTTAAGACCTCGCTCTATTACCTCTTAGCGGTCGTTCGATAGGGTTTATAGCCGTGACATGAACTACTGTCACTATGGAAGAATCTGAGCTGCAATAGGCTCACAACTACCTATAGGAATAATTTCAAAACGCACTTCTGCGGTTATCTCAAATTTTTCGGAAAATTTACCTCCTGTCCATTCATCACGAAAATGAGGATAAATGTCCATAGATGCTCAAACTGCAGTCTAATGTATACCTGAAGCCGACCACCTCAATAAGTGATGGCTGCGAGATGAGGAAACAAACAGGAGAAGTCCGGATCTCTTAAACATCCAAGAAGGGTCATCCCAGTAAGTCCTAAGGCTAAATACTCCGTGAGCTGTAAACTGGGAACGTTCTTAAATTAATTTCGGGGTGGGGATCAAAATGTAAAGTTTCGTGCAGAGTTTTGCAACACTTTCATTACTTGTTTAGTTCGAAACTTAGGCTACTTAGCTCACTACTCACCAAAGAAGCTACAAAACATGGCGCAATTTCTATTTCAGGGGTAATCTGCCAGGTAGGTTACTTTTTTATGGTTTGTTGCTTCGCGACCATTTTTTTTTTCAGAAAGGCTACGAATAGCACGATAAGACTACTTTTAATGGGGGTGTGGGCTAAAATGTTGGGCTTCCTCTTAAAATGGTGGGAAGAATCCTTGTCGAACATTGCACTTTTGTGAAGCATCACCTGTGCAGCGATGGTGCAATGAACCGTTAAGGGAAAGTATTCCCCAAGTTTTTTAATCTCATATTAAAACTCTTGTTTGGTTTCCAAATTCCCACATTGTATCACGTTTTCACTACTGCGTCAACCTTTCGTCAGAGGTGACACGTCAAAGCATGTTATTGTTGATGACTCCAACTCTATGAGAACTTCTAAAGCACTCTAATGAAATATTTCTATAAAGCCATTGCTTTTTCTTCTACCGAGTTCCTTGAAACAATATGTTTTCAAATGAAAGAACTGACATTCGTTTTGCTTAAAGCAATTGCCCACGTATGTTTTAAATGTGTTCTGCAGCCACAATAACCTGAAGTGTCTTGCTTATGTCTTTTGTTGCACTGAAATTCCAAAGTATCTAGTCGATTCACTTAAAGTGTAGAAAGTATTAGAAAGCACTTTTTGAACATTATTAAATCAAAGGATAAAAATGATAAAGCTCTCGGTTTGATCAGTACCTGAGGGATGCGCCATGTATTCGGCTTCACTAAGCGTCGTTTGAAGGTGATTGAATGCATGTCTGGCCTTTACAATGGCTCGCGGTGGCCTACCGATGTATCCAGTCAGTGCTGCTATCCTCCCAGGAAAATCTGGTACCAATTTTCCCACTCCGGAGGGATAGAAGTTTTGGTGAACCACGGGGGCGGAGATCGATCCTATGTATGTGTCACAAGGCGCCTCTCACAGCTGCTCTACACGCACCCTTGCGCCACACACACCCCATACTTCTTTAAATACACGAGATAATCATTTCCGTTATCTCTCATAGTTTACGGCTTGCTACTAGTAAGGTCCCCGTATTCAATAAGTCGTCGTTAGATCTCCGGCAAACATGGAAGTGTCAATCCTACCAGGATTTCCTAAACACTGCTTTAGAAATTGAAGTGAGCCGCTTTCGTTACACGTCATCCTCTCAGAACCATGACTTCTCAACAGATTCGACCACTGAATAAGATCAAGTTTGAATTCTGGCTAGTTTTCCAGCCTCTCAATGTGATTATTCTGCAGCTGGGATCCACCAAGAACTAATCGCTCTGTGCTGGCTACTTCCTGTTGTCATTTGATTGCAAGGCTTCAAGCGTAGCGCGAACGTCAATTTGCATACTGAACGCGTTACTATTCCGTCTTTAATCGCTACGACGTCTGCCTACAAGCTTCGGCTACTTTAGCAATCCATCCGTGTAGCTTTCGTTCATAACATAGACAGTGTATGTTTCTACTCACCGCTTATGCTCACTTAGCCGAAAAACGCCATGGTAAGATCCTTTTTGCAGTCCGGGTAAAAACTTGCTTAATAAACAGCCATGAAGGTTAAGTAAAGAGAACGATGTGGTCGTTCTCTTATTCTGAACTGATCGCTCTTAATGCATATTTTCGCACCTACTAAGCATTGTGCTGGCAAATTAACCTTTCCAGTATTGGTTCGGGAAGAAAACACGCCATAATTGAATAGGCGGGTGCAAGGCATGGCGAGCAGGTGCTTGTCGCTTCTTTCATGCCCCGACACTTCACAATTGGCACCATTGTCTCTTGTCACACAACTGCTACACATCACAACTCAAAACCCTTAGTGCTACAGCTTTTTCTTATTGAACGCTGGTACGTTATCACTCCTGAGAGCACGTATCCCATTGTTGCACGAAATTTTCCTTAACTAAACCTTCTGCTTCTCAATACTGAAATATTTATTTAATCACACATGGCATACAGTAGATCATTTCCTACATCTTTTTAACGAACCAGCATCTAACGGTTCGACAAGAAACGATAGTGTAGAAGAAGGGTAGAGGTAACTGCTGGTTTATCACTTTTGTGTTCGAAGATTCGCTTCCTAGGTTGGCTTGTTGATAAATTGCTCTCTGATACTCCCACACCTATACATCTGATACACAATTCATCACATTTAGCATTATTAAAAGAAGTTTTTTTTTTCGTTAACTCATATTACACTGAGAACTGACGGTGTAAAAAGAACTTATTGTGGCATCCAAGCTATTTTTTGACAAAAAAAACTGTGGCTGTATGAAACCAAGCTCTCCACTGCCAAATGCACTTCGTTTCTTTTCCATGAAATCGCTCAAACATATTTCCTATCTTTTTCCCTTCAAAAGCTCCCAGACAGAGCCAAATTTGAGCCTTCAATATAACTGAATCTGACAATGTCAAAACGCCAATCTCAACAGCTTGCACTATGTTTTTCTTCATTGAGAAGCTAACACGAGGTTAATCAACAACTTTGCCCGGCTTACGTTTCGACATCTTGGTCTTCCTCAGAACCGCAATGGTCCTAGTCGATAGTCGTTCCTTTTTCCGCTTTGGTTCTTCTCGATCGCATGGAGTACAATTCAGCAAAACACCGCTCTAATGGAGCTAACGGAGAAACCTCACTATGCAATGCTGTTTTATGAAAGACGGTTGTTGTCAATAGTTATTGCACGTTAATAATCGTTTGCTTTTCAGTCCTGCAGCGGTCGGTCCAATTGTCAGCTAGCACAAAATGCAGCATTTTTTTTACAAAGTCGTTTAAATAAATTGGCTGCTTTCTTGATAAGCACATAAAAAAAGGATAAAGCTCTATACGTTGATCTATCCCTGAGGGATGCGCCATTCAGTCGACTTCATTAGCCATCATTAGAGGTGATTGAATGCATTCTGGCCTTTACAGTGACTCCCGGTGGCCTACCGATGTATCGAGGCAGTGCTGCTACCCTCCCAAACAAGTCTATTATTAATTTGCCGACCCCGGAGAGATGGAGGGCTTGGTGGGCCTGGGGCGCAGGAATCGATCCCGTGTGTATTACAGGGTGACTTGACCACTACACTACGCACGTAGCTGGTAAGCACATACGAGGTTATTACTACACTCTTTGTCCACAAAAGATGATGTTTCAATGGATTTCGTTTTTTTTTTGCAGCCTGGAAGGGTTAAGCTCACTGCAATCCACTCAGCCAAACATCTTCATAAGCAAAACACAAAAAACACGAAACCAAGATTTCTATCGCATTAAAACAAAATATCTTTTTCGCACACACCGATTTTTGCGACTCTTTCACTGAGCAGTCCAAGTGGGGACTAACCACAAAAAGTTCGTATAGGTGGACAATGTGCCTTTCTCACATTGAATAATCAGTTTGAATATTTTGTGAGACCATAGAGAACCGTTCCTCCTTACGGTTTATGTTCTTATCCTTGGAGTTTATGCAGAATGCCTCAAGTGTTTTGCGCGCTGATGTGTTTGATTCCTATGCGACCATGATAACTTCTGGTTCAAAATCCTTCCCTCTATGTCTCCGTGTTCCATGCGCCTAGTGGACCATTTGGTTTAACTCTAAGTTTACCGATTGGACGTTCTTTTATACGGACGTAATCTACCTGTTTCGCTAATGCATTCGTCCCTACACGCTTTACAAGAGATTACGAACACCACCTCTACCGCTTAGAGCATTTGCAGTTTTGCGTTTCGCATAGGCGGTGACACAGGCAGGTGCGAACAAACTGGCCCCTGAGAGTGATCGATTTTATGTTGATCATGGCTACCGAATTCGCTAGACGGGCCCTTTTCAAGCAACGTTGGGCTTATAGCTACAGTTTATTTCGCTGTTAATGAAGGATAGGATAAACAGAACTGATTTTGCCGACCGAAGTGCAGTTGATTAGAGCTTTCCTAGCCTCTGAAGAAGGCTAAATCAGCCAAAATGTCGGCTTTTATGAACAATGAGTACAGTAACAACCTCTCACATGCCGACATAGAAAACAGCGAATTCGAAAGAATGATTTTCTATAAACCTTAGCACAGATAGCTGACAACTCCCCAGAGATAGCTGATATATTTATTTATATAATCTTATAAACTGATCTTCTTTAGCTGATGCGAGGCTGGCATAGGTCTTCGTTGTCGTTGTCGTTGTTGGTGTTGTTGGTCGATGGCCGACGTTTCGGCGATTTCGCCTTCCTCAGAGTCTGGACGTATTTTATATTAGAATACTTTAATTATTCGGTGAAAAAAGGGTAAAGTATTAATGAAAATCAAAGTTTTTAAACAGATGGTGATCTAGGATGCTACGATCAAATGTAGGTCTACGCCATATTGAACAGAAAGGATACTCACCGTGATGTTACGAGTGGGACTCTGGCTCACGCGTTGTTCACGTGGGGTCGCAAGCAAGACGCACCTCGGAGTCAAAATATCATTTTGAAATAGTGCGCCAGGTCACGTGTTATAGTGAGGCATTCGTCTTTCCGGTTCATCCTTGGATTTCTGAAATTTATCCAAAATGCCTTAAGGGTTTTGCGCGTTGATGTTTTCGATTTCTGCGCCATGATCAGCACAGTCACTTCAAAAATCATCGCCGTTGTGCTTTTGTGTCCTATGCGTACCTAGAGAAGAGGAGTATTTTGACGTGTTTTAACTTTCCCATCTAGGTGTTCTTTTATGCGGGCACAAAATGGTCTATCCGTTTCTCACAAATAATTCCTTACCGCATACGTTACATGAAATCAAGTATATTATTATACCTGAACTCATGCAATTCCAGTCTCTCCCGTTAGGATAAACCATACAGTTTTCTGAGCTGCACAAACGATCACAGAGGCGGTTGCGAACTAACTGACGGCGTAGGGTATTGGGTGGGATGTCAATAATCGTTGCATAATTTTCAAGACTACTTTTTCTTAAGGATCTCTTAGTGGCGCGACTTACTTCATTTGATACAAAAGGTAGCTTGAAAGAGATCTTACTTACGTCCGAAACATTATTTTCGGGAACCACCCTACGCTTTTGTCTAACCCGAGTAGCTTCTACTTCGTAGTCATTGGAAATGGCTATTTTTCGTGCCAGGTTTTGCGATTCCTTCCTTTCCTCTTCAACGACAACGACAACGAAGACCCATACCAACCTCGCTAAAGAAGATCAGTTTATAAGATCATATGAATAATCAGCGAATTGTTGATTAATACCGAGTCTGGTAGAAAGTCAGTCAAAGGAGTTTCTACTAAAATATTTTAAACCTCAGAAACATTGTTATGCTTTATACGAGTTGAAAATAATACCGACTGCTGCAAGACAGATTGTTCGGTGGAAAACAAAAAGTTATCAACGGACAATCAGTGTCATCAACAACGGCCCTGTATGGAAGAGCACTGTCGCATGAGGTTAATTCAGTTGAGCGTTGCATCACTAGATTCGACTCGATGCGACTGCAACGATTCAGCTCGAAAGGTGAAAAAACTTTGACAAAATCCGAGGAGACGGACCGCTGAAGAAGACCTGACTCGACACGAAGGCGAAGCCGCCACATCGAGACGAGAGAAAAGCGTGGACCATCGACTCGGATCATCGGCTCTGATGAAGACGAAGACGTCGAAACGTTAGCCGGTAATAAATATTTTTATCAACCTCGTGTAAGCTCATCAAGGAAAAAATACATTTTGACAAAATCGCTTAGGATCACTCTAGCTCTGAAGAAAACGTCTCGATGTTAGGCTAATAAAATTTTTAATCAACGTCGTATTAATTAAATAATAGGAAAGAACGTGTTGACCAGTCATGCCGAGGTTAAAGGGCAGTTGATTTTTGAAATAAAGCTTTCGCTAAATCAATAAATTCAAGCATAAGCTGTGTAAAGCCCTATGAGCTCCTCGCATTTCGTGTCTTAGGTTTTAAAAAATCACTCTTTTTGTGCCCTTAGTTGTGACTTGGTCCGCCTCTATGTTGGAGCCACGTCAGTAATTTGATTGCCACAATAGGACAATCAAGCCTGTTATGGAGGTGTCTTTCAGAAACTGGCTCCACAAACTTGTCGTCAACGATTGAAGCACTGGCTTCTGGATTGGTTGATGTTCAAATGGTGCTCTACAAGCATCGTCGCTGAAATTTCGATTAGTATGCACTCATTTTTTAGATTTGTTCCCCTTCGAGCACACAAAACATTGCATTATAAAGAATTTGATTCTTTGATAGTATCTCATATTTTAAGCAAGAGAAGTGATCCTCAGTGAAGGATTAGAATGCGCTGGCACAATCTTCAGCTTCTTCTGGAAGGAAGTAGTTTGTGCGATGCGTCCAATTTACATTTTGCACTTAAGAACAAAACTCGGAAAGCGGAGTTGAGGGTAAAAAATTGTCGAAGAGGTTGAATTTTCACTCTTCTATATCAAGTTTCAAAACGCAATGTTTATGTTAGTTTAGCAAAGCGTGCATACCAAAGGTCTCGATGGCGCAGTGACAGGTGAGCCCTCGGGAAGGGTAATCGACAGTTCGAAGCTCAACTGGAGTCCCGAGTCTTGTTCATATCTCGGCATCATTGCATCTGTACTTTACTTCTCTATTTAAAGGTGGCCGTTAATGAAGTAAAAACATTACTTAGCTCATCGGATCTTTTGACAAATTCGATAGAGAAAGGGCTAGCTAAACAATTTAGCTGTTTTGATGGAGCTCAAACATTTATATCCATAATGGTGCCAAATTCAGCGAATGTTCCCTCTCTGACCGTCGACACCCAGTCGATCCTCATCGGGCGGTGATACGAATTTCCAGACGTCCGTGTAAGAATCCGACCCGATTGTAATCCATTGGTCGTAAAGAATGGCGTAGTAAATCCCCTCGTACTGCTTTCCTCCCATTCGACTTACATATGGGCACCCGTCACCATCCAATAATGCTATGCTAGGCAGTTCCTAAGTTCTCGAATATCGGCGAATGTACTGAGTAAGAATTCCTAGACATCAGTTTTTTTTTATAGTTTGCTATCAGCTTTTAATCTCCAGATGCACAAAACATTTCAGCAATCTCTTTAAAATTACTGAGAACTTCTAAATTGAAAGCGCGTTTAGAAAACTCGGGAGATAACTCTGGAGGTTATTCTGGCAGAGCATTTGAACAGCATTTTTTTTTGCTGTGCTTCTGCAAATCCGACTAGTCACAGATCTTTAAAAATCCAGAACAATAATAAGTCTTATTGGGACGAAACAAGATCTGAGTTGACTTATTTTCTAAACGTCTTGAAAAAGAGCGATTACTTTGGTTTCTACTGTGAGTGTGGACCACGATATTTAGATGACTATAGGGGCTTTTCTTTTAAATGCCTAAAAAGTTCATAGAATTAGCCTTCGTTTACTAAAGCATTTAAGCTCATCTAACTAATTTTCTAATGGAGTAAAGTTACAACAAGCAGTAGGAAGGGGTAATAGCGAGTTCGATCCCCACCACAAGCACCTGCGAACTGGACTTCTGCAAATATCTCAGCATCGTTATTGTTATATTTTACAACATACCCTGCCGTGAACAAAGAATAGGCAGTAAATAAAAAAGTGACTAAATTGTGAATTATACTACAGCTTCAGCTTAACTGGGTTCAATGCCGATTTCTGGTCCCCAGATCAATCGCGTCAACAGAAGAATGGCGGTGGCACCTACAAGTAAAAACACGGCCGACAAAAAGGCGAAACGATAGACCCGCAGCAGTGGTGAACACATTAGCTCCCCGAAAGTGTATTAGCGGGTTGGATCTCCACAGCAGACACCAGTGATATGGAGTTTTGCAAATATTTAAGCATCAATGAGGCTCTATCTCTCTAATTCTCGCCAGAGAATCTTCAATGAAGTATTATAGTTCTCTTTCGAATAACAGTTGAATGTGGTCGAACGGTTCTTATTTCAATCACCAGCTGTTCTGAATAAGAAGTCTGCGTGGGATTTGGGCTATGATGTACTAATTTGTGAAACGAGATTTTGTTTTCAGGGGAGACAATCCTGGCTCAATAGACATTCCAATTTGATTGACTTATCAAAGCTTTGTATCTGACAGCCCGATACTGTCATCTCACCAAAGGATTGAGTTTTGTATAGTATATTCTGCATGCTTACGTCCCAACCCAGACCTTCTCGGTTGGACAAAGACGACATGGAACAGAACACATTAAATGTACACGTTCACCATAAAATACCATCAGTGTTTTATACCTCATAAAAACCGTTTGATATGCGCTGTCAATCTTTATTGATGAAAATGGATTCATTCAAACACTCTTCATTAACTGTAACTTTTCGTATTCTTGTTAAGCAAGCACGAAGTGTTATTTTTATTCTTTATTCACGAATAAGCTGACATTTCAGCGGACTTCGCCTTCCTCAGAGTCGCTTTCTATGAGACTTCCACTGGGTATGTCGCGTGGAGACCAACCGCACAGAATTCACATGGAAGCGTAATGACATTACGCTTCTAATGTCACACCTGCTACCTAATACACTTAATATATTAGTTTGCTTACAGAGTTCAAACTCAGTTGGGAAGGATATTTCTCGCTTATGCAAATCCTTTCTTACGCACGCTAGACGAATGGAAACTGTCCAGTATTTCTTTCCCATGGTCCATTTGTCAACCGACAGAGAAATCTCTGGCTGTAGATAACTTTGTGCTGACCAATAGCCTCTTATGGGGATGTTGCATTTGGATGACATATGCGTCGAATTAAGAGATCCAGAGCGATCATATCTTGCGATTTATAGTAGAAGGCGGCCAGTCACATCCTTTAAAATGCAGTCTGATTGAGCTGACATTTTGAATTGTGTTCACATCTGACATCGAAGCTCTAAAATTCCCGGCCAGAACTGATGTCAACCTCAACAATGACTCATATCGGCCACTAAACAACAATACTGGTTGGCTTAAGTTTTTTGAAGCACTTCTTTTACCGTTGAACCAATAAACGTGGCCATCCTACATTTAAATCTCCCTTTGCAACGAATTCTGGATTTTATAGTGTAAGATTGCTTTTCTGCTGCTCTGCCAGTTTTTTCATCCCAGAATTCACTAAATCGCCGTGTTCCCAGGTTGTCACCATGTGCATTCGCCACCGTGGAGACAGGTTTGTCGCCTCACTGCAAGATTTCTTTTAGAATGACGGCGATTTCTTTTTCCAAACTTTTTTTTAAATGTTCCTTCTCATCACGAATGACTCGACCGCACAGAGGCACTTGCCGTTCATCAGCGTTCACAACCCAGAAGAACAGTCTTGCTAGGTGATGGAAGAAATCACCTGAATAGCTGGATATACTCACGCGTAGCTGTCAGTCTGTCTAGCTGCAGGAGAAGCCACCCTTACCTTCTCTCTGTGCTCTTCCAAGTCAGAGTATTCTCTTTGGGTTATTATTTCACTATATATCACTTTCATGATGTTCAGTGCATTCGGCTCCTCTGGCGGCACTAGAAAGAAATGGAGTCAGCTGTTTTATAGCCTGGCGCCAATCTGCCAACTCACCCAGATCGTCTTTTGATTGACCGCCCGTGGGGCTTCATTCCCGTCGCGTTGCGCACCCAGATAGTCTTTCTTTCCTTTCTTCACGAGTCGCCCCACGTAGTGCTTCTTCCCTTTCATTAATACACGCTCATTTACAGGTTCGCCCATTCAGGAGCAGGTTCTAATCATTAATGTTTCAGGAAAATTTAATCGAAAGTTTCTCCTTTAGACATTTTCTGCTGTCTTTCATATGGCATTTCTTGCTAGCAATTAAAATTTTTCCATAGCCAACTTCCTCATCTTATAATCATTTGCACACCGTTTAGGTTAGATGCACAATTTATTATTACAATTTTTCTTCACTTTTAACCAAATAGGGCTAAAAATAGCCCTCCAACGCTCCCTATTTTGCACCATAGTTGCCTAAAACAATTAAATAAGGCAAGACTACCTTTGATAACAACAAAAGAAAAGAAGCAAAAAATCGACACAGCCTCGTGCTGGAAAAGCTGCCTTCTTCAGACTAGTTCTTTTCTCTCTAAATGTTAGAAATAGCTTTAGTGATTACATGATGCATGCTAATTGTTTGTTTTGTTTTGTTGCTTCCAGAGACGACTCGTCTTACTATCGTGGAGGGACCAAGGCCCACTGTCATCTGGCGGCATCGACGTATGAGTTCGGCCGGAGTCCCATGTGTGTTGCTTCGCATTTTCGGAGGTCGCAATTACTGTATCTCATTAGAAGTCACCCGTTCCCACTGACCACATCCTTCCTTCCCCGTTCACCAAGAACTTGATGAAGTTTCATCTGTCATTTTCCTATACACTGTTCCAGAAAAGTCCATCACTTCTAAACTTGAACTTTCGCGTCCACACAAACACGTGCTGCGATTTTTTTTCTTAACGATCCTTTTTTCTTGTTGACCAGCACTCCAGAATAGCATCGACTCATCTATGAATGAAGATAAAATCGGACATATTATTATGGCTAAGTGTCGTCCTCATTGCTATATTCACAGAGATGTTCGTTTTCAGTACAATAAGCTTAAGATTGTAAACAATTATGTAAAGTAAGCACCTCATATCTCAAAACATTTCCCTTCAGCGAGCACATAGATTCGTCGGAACCGGTTCGACCGATGAAATACTTCCTATGAATAGTTTCACTTTGTTTCGGAACAGCTAAAGGCGAAAGCGCAGCGCTGAGCCCTAATGACTGATGGCTTTGCGCTCATGAGAGCCCGTTAGAATGTCGGAAATTCTAGAGTTGATAGAAGGATTCGAATGTCAGCACAGAAATGCAACTGATCCACAAGGCTAACCGAATCCTCTGCTTCTTCTCACAAATAACCTCATTAAGAGGACATGCGTTCCCGAATGGGAGATAACGACATCAATAAAATGAGAACTGAAAAGGAAGGATGTTTTCCAATAGTGCTTATTGATCGGTTCTTTTATACGTGCACTTTTTCAGCTTCCATAGTATGTGTGAAGTCAGCAGATCAAGCCTTAAGAGTTTTTCTTAAATTGTGTTGTTCCTAACGTAATACTCTGCTTAAATGAAATTTGGTACACTATTGGACTACATGAAAACTGCTAATTTGATGGAATTACGACGGTCATTTCTTATCCATGACGGAAACTGACCGCTGCTTATGGAGGTGGTGTTGAAGTGGGATCGGCAATAGGTGCCGGATTGGCAGTGGCCCTGGCTGGGAGCATTCGAAAGCCGTCAGATGGCTGATCCCTGTTAGTCGCGCTCCGTTGCACCCTATTCTCGACATTGTGCCGTGTTTGTAATAGTGACCCGTCCTAGTGAAGATATAAGAATTTCGCCACAAATGCTTTCAACTTGTCCTTTTATAGCATCGCTCAGATATTGAAGCACATTTAACAAGTACGAACTAGTCTTTAGTTGAGATTCCGTAAGTCATTTATGAGGGGAACTGCCGTCGGTGGTATTTTGAAAGAATGTTTTACGAAGAACAATTGCTATGAGAAACCACTGTGACCGGTTGCCACCTGCATAACTCTGCTTCAAGAAGAAATTTTCTAGTCTGGAAAGTTTTACTCCCTCAGACATATACTGCAGACTTTACTCTTTACAACTGCTCAGTTCTAGATCTTCAAGATGCATCTAGGCAACTGGGCCGTCAATGATTAATCACCACTGTGGAACCATATCGTCCATTTGTTCGCTCCTCAATTATAAGAAATCTGAGGAAAAAGTGAACAAGCAACTAGTAATATGTTCAGAACATTTGATAGAATATTTTAACCAGAATTTTATTTCGATAAAATAGTAGATTTTTTTAAAATGTTTAGAAAGTTGCAAAACCTGTTTAAGCAGTATCAGAAACAGTTCATACCGTAGTTCGCTGGTCTGAGGATGTCAGCTAGCGGTTTAAAGAGAAAGAACCACTCTTCCACATAGTTCTCTGCTCTCTTAGACGTAGAATTTCGAGGACTGTTTTACTTTACGTTTATATTACAATTATTTCAGTGACTTATTTTCAAGTAATTGGTGTCTTTATTCATAGGTTTACTTTGATATGAAAAAACTCGAATTACAGCGGCGTACTTGTTTTCAAAGCGTCCAGCTGATTTGTGGCCCAGTGGCCCAGCATAACCTACTGTTTATTGTTCCATTATCCCTAACCGCCACATGCACGTCCCGTCTATCCAAACAAATCTGCTGATCTAGCAACCATTGACATTCAAAGCACTCTAAAAAGGTTTACCATGTCTGACCGAAGCTCTGACGAGCGATGAACCAGCGGTCTTCTCATCTGACTTCGACAGCGGTTTACTTTACTAAGCCGACTGCAAGGCTTTCGACTTTTTCAAACTCTGGACTAATTTTTCGCTATTCCTCATTAATAGTGAGTATTTTTTTACCATTATCTCGACACCTTGAAAGCTAACTACGCTATGTTTCTATTTCTTTCTCAATAGATCCCATTTTCTCATTACTACTACATTTACATTCATTGGTCGCTTCTTGAAAGAAATCGAAAAGGCATCAGTCCTTTGTTTTCTCGGCCAAATTCATCACAATGTAGTTGGTCATAGCCTGTGCATTTTTCTTGGTAGCAAAAATCGTGCTTTAAACAACAATGACGTCTTCATAATGTTATCTTAATATTTTTAAATTTATTTACTTCACATCATCCGGCATCTCATGTTTTGCGAATCGCAGCACCTCCTTCAGTCGCTTCGTTGCCATCCACACGCGAAGCACTACGGATTTTCACGTGGCCTCGGATACTACCTGAGATCTCTGATCTTCTTTACGATTTCTGTTTAATGCTAGTGGAATAGATTTTTATGAAATCATGGCATGGCCGGGCCAGAGCCTTTCCAGGCCTTTTTCACAAGCAGTCAGCAGTTTTTGTGGATGCACAAAACACCTGGTACCAGACAAGCCGTTTTCTACCACGCTCTCGATCGCTAAACGAGCAGGCGAATGGTTCGCTCGATTGTGGCTCGAACTAGGGCCTTGCGCAACGGCATCTCTACCACTTCGCCAACGGACTCCCGTCATAAATTTACGTTTCAAAGAAGCTTCTTATCTAAAGGTTCGACATTTACATGTAGAGTTACTTCCTTTTTTAGATCACATTTTTTAAATAACTTTTTTTGCCAGTAGCATGTCAATCACTCTTGACAGCCCAACTAACAATCAATTGGAAGTGGTTTCAATTCAAAAAAAGGAGTTTTATTTTCCTACGTTCTGCAAGAATCATATTTGGAAGTGATCGCAAGCCCGATCCCCGCGCCCATGGCTCACCAAGCCTTTCATCCCTCTGAAGTCGGTAAATTGGTACCAGACCTGTCTAGGAGGATAGCTGCACTAGTTCGATACATCGGTTGGCCACCGTGAGTCATTATAAAGGCTATATATGCTTTCAAGCACCTCCAGCGATACTCAATGAAGTTGAATGCATGGCGCACCCTCAGGGATTGATCAACGCTGAGAGCTTTATCCTTTATATGCGTCAGTTGTGCAGTGATTCCACAAAAATCACGCCCTTAGCCGAATAAGCGTTTAGTGGTGATGGTCTAACGCGTTCGTATGGTCCAGCTAGTGGCGAGCACCCGCACTATGTATTTGATGCGTGCAGTCTTCCCACATTTACGTTTTTGCTTCTTCACACCCACTGAATTTTGAGACATTAATATTCATGGTTCTCTGCCGCCTTCACTCACGTCAGTTGTTGTTTCCCATGGGAAATCGCAATCTTTCGATGAAGTGTCACTCCGATACATTGACGAGATTTTGTTCCCTTCCTACGTAGAACGTTTTGTTTAACCCGTTCGTAGCAAATTGCAAATCATCTAAGGGCGTGATAATGCGTCTAATTACACTGCATTGTTTAGTCTATTGGCACACTACACCTTCATGTCCTCTTAAAGATGCCTTAATTTGCGCACGCACGCATTTTATAATTCGTCTTTCTGGAATTATATTGCTGTTTTCTCGAACGTTCAGCCCTTCACATTTAGAAGCGAACTTCTCTAGGAAAAGAACGATTACAACATAGTCGTCTATGATAGGAAAAAGCTTGGCTTCATGGAAGGCTGGAGCTATAGGTAAAATACATTGTCACTCATCCATCATCCTAATCACAAAACGACAAAAACTTGCCCAGTGGGGCGGCGATTTCAAGTGATAAATTGTGTTTATAACGAATAACCCTTTTGGATGACACATCTCGCGACCAAGAATACGTTCCTCCGACAAGCTTCAACTTATTGGTGGCGATTTTCCTTGCTCATATTTTGACATTCAAACCCTGTAAATAGTGGTCATCTATTCTAATAGGCAGCTTGAACCCTTCTGGGTTCAATGCCGATTTAGGCCCCCAGATCAACCCCATTGACAGGTGGTTTCTGACTGCACTGGTAAAAAACTAGCAGAGAGAAACGCAGAGCAAGGGCTTCCGTGGCGTAGTGTGTAATGCACGAGACCCCGAAAATGGAAATCGTGGTTCCATCCGGGCTCCAAGTTTTGTCAATATCACAACATCGTTGTGGTTGATTTCGCATAATACCTTGCCTTGTTAGGCTATAATGATCGACTATCAGTTATATCCTCTGCTTTCCATTCTGTTACTATCTCGATTTTCAGCGCTACTCATCGAAAGACAGCTAGCCACATAGTCCTCATTTTTCCTTAATGAACTAGATATACAATGAACGGTATTTCTTTCATCTGAGTTTTTGGATTTTTTTTCACATCGATATACGAGAAAGGCATAATGATATTGTTTAAAAGTTTAGCAATTTTAATTAGTTAGCTGATTTCATCAGGATTCGCGTTTCCACGGCATCTGTTTCCATCTTTGAATTCGCTGAAGCCGTAAGTATGAATCTGCACAATGAATAAGATGAGTAACGGTGGTCGCCTTGTGCAACAATCAATCCGTTGTTTGTGTGAAGTAATCAGCAGTCGATTGCTTCCTAGGGATACAAAGCTGTATCCAGCCAGAAGCAGTGAGATCACCAACGACGGTATCCACGCAAGACATTCATACACATGCATATATTTGTAAAGTGCCTTGCGACTTGCATTTTGGGTGGTCAGCCGAAGTCACGATAAACAGCCAAATCAAGCTTTTTTTGAAGATGGCTTTCGCCCCATTTCTTGTGTGAGCTGTTTTCGCTCGCTTTGATTTGGAGCGTTTCGGGTGATTTCGGTGGGAAAAAACATTATCAAATCTCCAAATAGTGGGACTCGTATGCACTCGATTGCACTAAGTGCAGCAATTTTCCCGTCGTAGTAATTTTGAATTCGCTGTTTTTTTCTTGATTCTAAAAGCGTGTGTCGTTCTCATGACGTTATGCAAATCACTTCCTGCTTAGTCGACAAGTTGAAGGTAATGTCGTTTTGCACAAATCCCTGCTAGGAAACGACTAACTGCCACAATTGGCCTAAGAAATAAGCACCTCCTCGGCCACAATGCTGCTTTAGAATTCCGTCCTCATCGCAAACGTCGCATTGATTTCATTTCGTTATCCTACATATTACATATATAACAACGTCATGCAAATATCAACTGCCTAATCACTCCTCATTTAGCAGCCTTTTCGACCAGTTTAAAAATTCTCGAAACGGCCTCTCAAATTTCATCGAGTTTTTCCATCTTTCTCTCTTCTACTTTTTTGAACCGCTTTTGGCTCGAGTGATTGTCACCCTTTCGGAGACTTTTTGATTAATGTTAACCCTTCATTTTCTGCCTATTATAACTCTTCGCAGCAGGATATTATGTGGATTACAACAACAGCGATGGTAAGATATTCGCAAAACGTGGACCCAGGGCCAGATCGAACCACGATTTCCCTTTCCGGGTGCTCGAGCGTTACACACTGCGCCATGGAGGGCCTTGGTCTTCATTTATATCAGCTAGTTCTCCACCTAACGCTGCCATCAGCAATCACCCTTCAGTAGGATTGATCTGGGGAGCACAAATCGGCATTGAACCCAGTTAGGCGAATACCTTAACTTTTTGATTAGTTCACCGGAACGTGGCTTGCTATGGTCGTTTTTTTTTAAACGCTTGAGATAAGTTGCGTTTGCGTCCAAATCCAATTCACAATTCATATGAGCCATTGGTAAAGCATTGCTTGTTTTCATTTTTACAAATTGTTTTTAAGTAGACTTTTCTAGGAAACCGAACACAACACCTTTGTTACTCTTTACACTTCATCCTCTGTACTTCGGTTCACATCTGATACTCATTTCAAGTTCTTGAGCTGAACCCGTATAATATTGCAGTCGTACCACCACGATGCGGCTGGTGTAAATACTCATGCTATTTTGATGCTTTCATCCGTTCAGATTTATGGCTCCATTGTTGCTCTTGTTTAATGTGAAGAAGAGAGGAAAAAAACGATAATGCCACGGAGTGTGTTTTACTGCAACCACCTTAAAGTTACAGTAGTCGACCACACCTGTTTAACGTTATCTCGAATCGCACATAATGTTTTTATTACACAAAGATGATATAGCTCTTTTGAGCAACAAGATCTTTGCGGATATTTGAAAACCAGATTCAGAGAACAATACAAAATCAGAGAGCGTCATGAGCTGTTCATAAATTTTGCTCAGCTTCATGTTGGTTGCCTGGTTAGCCACTTTTCACCTTCTTTAAAATAGCTCAGATAAAGCTCTGAAAGAGAGGAATGTAATGAAGTTATAATCAGAAAGTAAAAGGTATTTGAGTCTTGCTCAGCCAAGATCTTCGCAAAAAAATCGGAAATCTCTTTGGTGTGAAGAGAAACTCGGTTTAATGATAAATTAAATGAAATGGTGTTTGAAATTTGTGGTGAATAAATATTATACACTTTTAGAATTCCTGAAGCAGATTAGCTGTGTCCACTGCTGTTGGAACTAAACTCCCATTATCAAATCAATTCGCGGAATCACTTTGACTGAAATCGAGGGCTTCTGCTACCTTGCCCTTCCCGAAATGACAATTAGTGGAGAGATAATCGACAAGAACGTCTAGCATTACACTTTTTACATCTCATCTTGTTCCAGTACGAGAGCGCATCGATGAATCCCTCCCATGCACGGCCCTTGCACGCCTTTTCGCTCAGAGGATTCGATGGGTGTTTTTGTCTGCGACGCAAGCACAAGTGCCTAGTGGCATTCACAGTAACCGTTTTGTTTTCAAAGCATTTATGGCTGTTAAAGTATTCTGACAACAACGCCTTTCCCTCTCGTTCCACATCAAGGCTATAAAAAAATGAAAGATTTGAAAACCCTGATAAATGTGGATACAACTAAACGTTTCAAGTGCTAGAATATTTAGGTGATTTCATTAATAAAAAGTTTAACCTTCTGGAAACCACGCCTTAATTTCTTTAGGATTTCGCAAAAAATCTGAAAGCCGTTACTGTCACATAATTTTGCCGCAGAGACTTCTTCCTGTACTCTATCATAGCGAACATTCGTTTGGCAAGTGTGATATACTTCAATGCCAATGTTCTTATGTCATCATGCGGCTTCACTCACAGCTGTTTCTCCGCCCTGGCATCCCTATCCCAGTTTTCTCTGGAAGTCCTGCATGACGGGCCCACTTCTGCGAGATTCGCGTTGGACGACCATCTACTCACTCTATCGTCCTCTTTTGCGGTGGTTCCATCATAAGTCGCGGCGGTTCCTCACTCGCTCACTCGCAATCTCCTTTGTGTCCGCGAAACATCAATACACGCTACACTTTACACCAACTTAATATCACGGTCACACGTTTGGTAATGTGTTCTTCTCTTAAGTGGTCTGTTTGATGGCATTTCGGCAGCTCAATCGCATGTATGCTTTTGCAAGGGTTTCAGGGAGACGATCCAGAGCCATTCAGCCATATTTGAAGTAGTCTTTCAGATAAGGTTTCACGTTTCGATAATGCACCTGTCTTCTAATGTGTACATCATCTGAAGCTCCACGGAATGCAGACATTTCGTCTAGTCTTCCATTAACAGCTTTGCTTCGATTATTGTATCACACTACCTCAAATGTGCCGTGGACTTGCCACTTGCTTTTTTCGCTCTTGGAAGCGGTGTGGTATAGCATTTTGCGGTATTCCAACAGTGATGGCTTTCGCTTTTTACAGTTTTCGTCATTACAATTTACCGTTGCATTCATTAAATAACCTGCTCTTTTTAACAGAATTCGTTTCGGTTTATCATCATCAGTAAGGCGGCTGCTAGTCTTCTTCTGCATTTACTTGAATCAGATGACTCTTCGTATTCACTGCCGAGGAATTCGATTCTGCTCGTCTAAGTCGTAGAAAAATTAGGAAACTGAGAGCCACACCAATTCCCATGAATGTGGCTTCGTTCAGAGTCAGCTGTAACCTGTTATTTTTCCTCGCACAGTCAAACACTGCTAACATTTCCCTCGATTTATTGATAGTCGGTTTGATAGACGTCACTTCGTAAAGCATTATTTCCGGTTTGCGATCCTCACTCTTATTTCTTCTAGTCCTGATATAAGTCCAAAATTATCGTGTTTTTTTTGAGATTTAGCGAAATTAGATAGAGCGTCTTTTTGACGTTACAATGGCGTTTCTAGTAAAGGAGAATATAACACAGTTCACGAAGATTCTTCATTTATTAAACAAAAATTTGTTAGCATTTAATGCTTGTTCCACCTTAGCGAATGGAGAAAAGAAGAAGATTTAAATGACATGAGATCACCTCCTTGTTGGATACCATTGGTATCCAATAAAGAAGTGATTTCATATCGTTTAAAGCGAACGAGCACATTCAGGCTCTAAATAGCGTTATTCGAAAATCGTCACAGTGGCTGTAATCGACTTCCGTTTCAGGTTCACATTAATGTTTCGTCCTTCATTTACTGCCTATTTCAATTTTTTTTAAGCCGTTTATAAGAAAACCAACATTGTGATTACGACTGCGGCTTCAGCTTAACTGGGATCACTGCTGATTTGGGCTCTCCAGCTCAAAACCGTTGGCAAATGTTTGCTGATGGCACTGATCGATAGAATGAGCTGGGAGATAGACGAAAAGAAGGACCCGCATTTCGTGGTGGTCCACGCGTTAGCTCCCGGAAAGAGTAATTGCGCGTTCGTTCCCCACCGTAGACAACTGCGGTTTGGAATTTTGCAAATATCTCAGTACCATTGTGGTTGCATCGCTTTTTTGTCACCTATTCGTCTCTGACATTCAAATGTCGACATTTCTCATAGTATTAGGGTCGGATTTTATTGCCATCGTGTGCAATCGAGAAGCAGTAAACGGATGGTCTCCATTTAAGTAAGATGATGTTTCCTTTCCAAAACTAGCCATGGAAGAATGGACTATAATCCGCAGCGGAAGAAAGTCGTTGGTCTTGGGACAATAAATTGTGCCGTTATGACGATATTTATGCTTCTCCGTCTCCAGAATATAAGCCGAAATCAAAATGTCCGGTAACACGAGCAACTTGTCCTACGATGTGAGCAATATCAACATTTGCCTACCAAAAGGAACGGTGTGTCCTTCACAGTTCTGGGTTATCCTTCTGCATCACTGAAGTGTTGGAGAAAAATTTCCTCTTTCCACTTTGGTTCCCTTTCGTCACATCCACTGTGCCCTATGAAAGTTCGATGAATTTGCCTGAAGATTTTCCAAAATTTAATGCTTGACCGAAGCGAATTATAGCTCATTTGCTAAAACATTAGTTTTGTAGCAGGAATAGTGTGACAGCACATAGTGTGACACGATAATATCACAGCTTCCCACGGCTTTGTAACTTTGTTGCTTCTTATTGTTTGTTTGCTTTTTCTCCATTAGACCAAATTAAAGGTTCGTGTAACACGAGAGCAGTTCTCCCATCCAGTTTAGTGGTCCCAAACTACATAAACGCCTCCGATAGGAGACGGTGTGCGTAAATCCTTTGTAGTCCTTGAATGGCATTTAGATCCAGCAAAATGCACAACGCTTTTCAAGAATTGCCATCGGATGCACGCATATTCTTTTTATCTGTTTCATCCCGCTATATAACATAGATGGATGATGATAAAGAAGCTATTTGGTTTGAAAAAAGTTTTTAAAAAGTTTAAGGCTATTTAGTTTGAGAAAAATTCTTCGATAAAAAAATTGATTGAGTTATACTTAAGCCAGCTTCAACGTTGAAATTGCATTGTTTCATGTAATATGTTGTATTTGTTTGCAAAGATTTGTTTTTTGGAGTGAGAACGCTTTGATTTTCGTGCTTACCATGACCAGATGTGAACCAATACCAAGATCCATCACCGTCCTGATATCAAACTAGCCGCATGGTGGTAAATTTCCCCTTGATCCACAAAGGCTGCGTTTGCCTGTGGTGGTGACGACATGGGACAGACTTTGGCCAGGCTGATCTCGGGGTTTCAAGGAACCACACTGGCTAAACCAGAAAATCTCCGAAAAAATGGACATTCTGCTAGGGTCCGCACAATCAGTGAGGACGAACCTTCCCAGTATCCAAGTATCCAAGTTTATTTTCGTGCTTGCCGTGTACAGGTGTTAGAGAATAGGGCTGCAAAAACAGTTATAGTCCTAACTAATATTTCACTTTTCTTACTTACTTTCCTTCCTTTTTTTTGTTGTCGACGGTGACTTTTGATGATTGACCAATTCCAAGCAAAACGCAAGTCCTATAGTAGTCGTTTGCTATGTTACGATGCTCTTTGAATATAATTGAGCAAACCTTTGCATCTTCAGAAACTTTTCCGAGATAGGAGAATAAAGTTTTTGTCGAAATACCACTTGTTTTACTAGGCTTGTTGATTTTATTTCACGTCAGCTTTAAGACTAAGGCAATGTTGGCAAAAATTTATTGACAGCTTCGAAAATATCCATGAGGCTTGTTTATTTGCTAAAAAACTCAAACCTTTGTTGCTTCGCACTACTTAAAACATCCCTAGTTGCATTCAGAAGAATAATTGCAGCAGCAGAATATTCTCAATATTGGTGGACACAGTGACCAAATAGCTGAGCTAAGACACAGGTGACCCACGACGACCAGTGCTCGGATTCTCGGATTCTTCCACTTGCCCTCATGTTCACATTTGCCTTTGGTTAGTGTGAACTGTCTGTTTAGCAGATTCATCGTCCCTACATTGAGATCAATTTCACTTTTTCCTTCTTTTTACCTTCATCAGTGGGTTCTAATTTTCAAGTAGTTTTTCCATCTCTACAACGACATTATTCAAGCGCGCCTTTCCAGGCTTCTCATTTCTCATGTACTTAGAAGCTACTGCTCATGAATTCTTTACTATGATATCCCACAAGAACTCCTCTTCTCCTGGCTTGTTTTTTTTAATAATTTGGAGCAAATCAATGTAATAAATGTCCACCTTGCGTTTGCCATTCTAACCAGAGGTAGGATCGTCTGAGGAAATGATTTTTTTCGTTTAGCATAACCTAACGGGATTTATACAACAGCTAGTATCTTACGAGGTGAACCTTGCGTATCAAGGTATAGATGTGTAGCCGAGAAGATGCCAAGTTTTCTTTTTGAAAACATTTTTTACGCAACCTACTAGGGTTCTTCAGCAAATACTCTTCAGAAGTTATATAAAAAGTGTTACTCCATTGTTACTCTAGTAGAATTGCGAAGCAGTCACCACTGAAAAATTTATCGGAGATAGACGGATGGAAACGAAATTGATAGGATGGATTCGTTTTGCTTGACATAAAAGGAAAGTACTAGTCGATTCTATGTAATCATAGGAAAAACTAGTTAGCCATGATAGCAGTAAAGAGGTCTGACCTGATTTACCGGAAACCGACTTATACCAAGGATAACAGGTGAGGACTTGGTTTTGAATTCCTGCTCTTGGCCGACGGCTTATGAAGAAGAAAACGCTAAATGCCTGCTTGCAATTAGACGAAAGTTTTCGATGTTATAAACCGATTAGTGAGCGCTTAGTGCATTTTACTTGCCTGTGATGTCTTATGAAATTCACACGCTGTATTTTCACGATCAACCCAATGCCCGTTTTTCTAGCGCCAATGCGCCAGTTTTCTAGCGCCAGTTTTCTTAGCAAGTCTAGAATTTTGATATCTCTAGAAAAATTAAGTAGTCGCTCTTGGCGTTAATCTTTACCTGAGGCGCATCCTTTGGCCCCTGTATCACTAAAGGTGCTACCGATCCCAATAAATCACAGTTTAACTATTATTTTCTTGCTTAAGCAAATTGATTTCAATGGTGTCAAGAACTGTTGGGCCGGAACGAGGGTCGTCACAGAAGCAGTCGATAGCTGTTCTGGATTGGAAGGATGTTTGCCATCTTGAGACCTAAATTTCTCATAGGATGCGGCACTTCGAAGTTTTTCACTAGACTTCTGCCTGGTAACATTGAACCCTCTCTCATTGTGGGTGACCTCAGCGCGAGACTGACACCTGCTGTGCATCTCATTTTTCACTAAATAAAGTCCCGTGCCACAATGAGGTGCTCAATCATTGCGGGGGATCCAACATCTAATACGAGACACATGTAGATTTTTCGTTGAAAGCCTGTTGGTTAGTCGCAAAGCACGTAACCTGAAATCTTCTTCTGAAACGGGACGCGCTTTTTACTTTAAGTGCACACCTTGTTTTTTAAATATTGTTTAAGGTTACAATGTTTATCCATGAGGCTTGTTTATTTGCTAAAAAACTCAAACCTTTGTTGCTTCGCACTACTTAAAACATCCCTAGTTGCATTCAGAAGAATAATTGCAGCAGCAGAATATTCTCAATATTGGTGGACACAGTGACCAAATAGCTGAGCTAAGACACAGGTGACCCACGACGACCAGTGCTCGGATTCTCGGATTCTTCCACTTGCCCTCATGTTCACATTTGCCTTTGGTTAGTGTGAACTGTCTGTTTAGCAGATTCATCGTCCCTACATTGAGATCAATTTCACTTTTTCCTTCTTTTTACCTTCATCAGTGGGTTCTAATTTTCAAGTAGTTTTTCCATCTCTACAACGACATTATTCAAGCGCGCCTTTCCAGGCTTCTCATTTCTCATGTACTTAGAAGCTACTGCTCATGAATTCTTTACTATGATATCCCACAAGAACTCCTCTTCTCCTGGCTTGTTTTTTTTAATAATTTGGAGCAAATCAATGTAATAAATGTCCACCTTGCGTTTGCCATTCTAACCAGAGGTAGGATCGTCTGAGGAAATGATTTTTTTCGTTTAGCATAACCTAACGGGATTTATACAACAGCTAGTATCTTACGAGGTGAACCTTGCGTATCAAGGTATAGATGTGTAGCCGAGAAGATGCCAAGTTTTCTTTTTGAAAACATTTTTTACGCAACCTACTAGGGTTCTTCAGCAAATACTCTTCAGAAGTTATATAAAAAGTGTTACTCCATTGTTACTCTAGTAGAATTGCGAAGCAGTCACCACTGAAAAATTTATCGGAGATAGACGGATGGAAACGAAATTGATAGGATGGATTCGTTTTGCTTGACATAAAAGGAAAGCATAGATGTGTAGCCGAGAAGATGCCAAGTTTTGAAAACATTTTTTACGCAACCTACTAGGGTTCTTCAGCAAATACTCTTCAGAAGTTATATAAAAAGTGTTACTCCATTGTTACTCTAGTAGAATTGCGAAGCAGTCACCACTGAAAAATTTATCGGAGATAGACGGATGGAAACGAAATTGATAGGATGGATTCGTTTTGCTTGACATAAAAGGAAAGTACTAGTCGATTCTATGTAATCATAGGAAAAACTAGTTAGCCATGATAGCAGTAAAGAGGTCTGACCTGATTTACCGGAAACCGACTTATACCAAGGATAACAGGTGAGGACTTGGTTTTGAATTCCTGCTCTTGGCCGACGGCTTATGAAGAAGAAAACGCTAAATGCCTGCTTGCAATTAGACGAAAGTTTTCGATGTTATAAACCGATTAGTGAGCGCTTAGTGCATTTTACTTGCCTGTGATGTCTTATGAAATTCACACGCTGTATTTTCACGATCAACCCAATGCCCGTTTTTCTAGCGCCAATGCGCCAGTTTTCTAGCGCCAGTTTTCTTAGCAAGTCTAGAATTTTGATATCTCTAGAAAAATTAAGTAGTCGCTCTTGGCGTTAATCTTTACCTGAGGCGCATCCTTTGGCCCCTGTATCACTAAAGGTGCTACCGATCCCAATAAATCACAGTTTAACTATTATTTTCTTGCTTAAGCAAATTGATTTCAATGGTGTCAAGAACTGTTGGGCCGGAACGAGGGTCGTCACAGAAGCAGTCGATAGCTGTTCTGGATTGGAAGGATGTTTGCCATCTTGAGACCTAAATTTCTCATAGGATGCGGCACTTCGAAGTTTTTCACTAGACTTCTGCCTGGTAACATTGAACCCTCTCTCATTGTGGGTGACCTCAGCGCGAGACTGACACCTGCTGTGCATCTCATTTTTCACTAAATAAAGTCCCGTGCCACAATGAGGTGCTCAATCATTGCGGGGGATCCAACATCTAATACGAGACACATGTAGATTTTTCGTTGAAAGCCTGTTGGTTAGTCGCAAAGCACGTAACCTGAAATCTTCTTCTGAAACGGGACGCGCTTTTTACTTTAAGTGCACACCTTGTTTTTTAAATATTGTTTAAGGTTACAATGTTAAACACTCCGTAAAAACTCTGTCAAAGTCTGTTTCAGGCAAACGATTTGCTAATGGGTCAAGGATAAAAAGGCTTTTAGTTGTTCCCCACTCTAATTTTTGCCATTGTATTGTGAATTCCCCGGCGTAAGAATTTTTTGTAAATGTCAGGCGCCGTGGATCTTTTTCCATTCTTTCATTAGTAAGTACAGAACTATATTTTCATACCTATAATCTTTTTAATGCTTTCAATACGCTTAGAAAAATCCTATAGAGTTCGTACTCAGCAAACAACTTTGACTGCAAAGCTTTTTGAAAAGTACAACTAGTTCAGTAGGTTTAGCAGTCGATACACGGCAGCATCTTCCTCGGAAACTCTAGGTAGCAAAAATTGCTTAGCTTCTCTTTGCCAATGCCAATGATTTCGAGACCTAAAACAAACCTAGTGGTTGTGCTTTATCTTATTGAGCCTATTCATTCCCATGCTATAAAGATTTGCTTAAACACCTGAAATTCCGGCGTCAACCCTACGATGCCACCAGAGTCCTGCGACACGTTCTCGCTCTGTGCGAGCAGCATTGTACGTGCTCAATTGTGTGTGAAGTCAGTGCCATCACCCATTTTTGGGGTTTTTCGGATGTTTGCGATCAGCAATCCATAAGCAGTTGGCCACGGCTTTTTTCATTTGGTATAACAGCTTACGATGAGAAATGTTCCTTGCTGTAATATACCGTATACATATCTCTTCAGTTTTTTCTGCCGAAGCTCTTTTTTAGTAAAGACATTGCCACTGTTGTACCATCTGAATAGAGCTTTCTCCCTTGTCCTTCTTTGGTGCTTTGAAGAGCCTTCTTCCGTTTCTTACCAAGATCTTAATCTGTCTGTTAGTTTTTCTAGGGTTTATAGACCTGTTCCTATCTATCAACCTCCTAAAATGTTATGTTCAGTGTAATTTTAAAACGGTTAGTCATGTCCGTGCTGCTGGCTACATCATCTTTCTAAACATGATTTTTTAAACGTCTGAAGGCAAATCAAAATACAATTAGAATTGAGTCCTTTGTCGCTTACACCATGAGCGTGATCGCAAATCTCTAAATATCTTGGTCTTACTTATATCCAGTCACCGGACCCAGCTTGCCAGTTGACTCTTCTATAAAATATTCATTTACAAAATAACACTGGGCTCGCATCATGCTTCTACCAATATATATCTCTCTATACTACTTGCTACCAAAATGTTATACAAACATAGTGATCTGTAACAAACGTTATCACCAATCTGTGGACGCTCAGAATTCTGAAGAAGAAATTCTTCTGAAGAAGCAGTCAGCGCAGATACTATTTGAGTCTACCTACCCACACCCCACATGTTTCGATTCTAGCCCTTGTGCTATCGTCTATGCTTAAAGAAGATCGCCTGCTCCAAATTTTGTTTTCCAAGTAATTCGTTTAATGTCACGGCCTAATATTTCTCTAAATGGAACACTTCTTCATCAATTAGTAGCCAATCGATTGTGCAAGTTCATGCTTATCAAGAAACAACTTCTTGAATGATCAATTCATCGTTGGTCCGTGGCCGGACGTCTCAAGAGTGTACTTCACCATCGATGGATTCAATCTTTCATAAGACCTGAATCGATACAACTATTTGTCATTTGCACGAACGTCTATCATTCCTTGGATGAGTTTTCACATTCTGTACACTAGCGTTCGCGTATAACTCGCATGCTTGAATAACGTATCCAATTTATTGATATCAGTAGGAATGCGGATCCTGCTCTTCCATCTATCATTCCTCGGACAGAAACAACAAATCCACCAGTTATTTTTATCGCTTGTAGAGTAACACTTTTCATTCACAGCATTCTTCTACGACATTTACCGCTTGGTGAGGTTAGAAGGTGAAGATCGATTACGGACGAATTACTGCAACAAAAACTTCTAAGACTTTTTGTATCTCTGTGATTGGCAATTTTTTTCTCTTGACTGAAATGTGAAACGACGTTTATGCGAAAGCTCAGCAACCTTTTTTCTCATTCGCCCTAAAGCAATTTGGTTATTCGAATACATGAATGGCTTTTCAAAAACACAAGGGCACGTGAAGAAATGGTCCAGCGAGGAGTCCAAGTTGTTCAAATTGAGACGCTAAAGCTCATTGGTACCGAGAAAAATAGGACTCTGAGCATCCGGAATGAAACCCGATGGTGGTTTTCAATAAGAGATTATTCTGGTTCGGCTACCGATTGGAAAGATTACTGAAATGTTTGCATGATTGAACCGAAGAGTGATTGATAACGACTTGTAATATCAAAGTTCGGTATAACACAAGGTGGTCTTCTCTCATGGCTCGTACCTTACGGACCAACCCATTTAGCATAACGGTTCTTTCTTCTTTGTGCTATACAGAAAATTTGAGTAGTACTTAAGTCACGTTGACAGTTGTTTACAACAAAAAGTGGAATCGGGCGAAGTCTTCTGAAGCTGCTGAACTGGTGCTTTCCCTTCCAGGCCGGTTTTGTACTTTGGATTTTCGATGAATATATCATCTTCGAAACCATAAAGAATACGGTTTAAGAAACAATCATTAGTAAACCGGTCATATAAGAGGTGGGGAAAAAAGTAGTTGAACGAAAAGAACATCAAATTGGATCCCGAGAAAACCAAAACAACCTTGTTTGGTTCTAACTGACATCCATAATGTGGGACCGACGTGTGATAAGAGTGCGCCAGCAGTATTCAGATCTTAAATCAACTTTCAAATCGCCAAGCCGCGACCGAATGCAAACTTGAGTCAGACCACGTCCATTAATATCAGTTGCACGGCAATGAAATGGGTGGAGAAAGTGCTTTGACCCTTTTGGCATGTGAAGAGGGATGTTCCTGTAAGTCAAATAGCTCACTGCTTATGTCTTTTCAGATTCTCATCACAAAATGTCTCTAGTCGTTACGAACTAAAGAAAGGTTTGAAACGTTTACTTCTTTCATGGAAACACAGTGATAAAGTGATCTGCTGTTAGCTGAGCTTTTGGAAAGCGATCTTGACCTCTTTCTTACCCTAGGTGATTCCTCCAAGACATCAACGGCAGACACACTGATCACCTTTCATCGGTAGATTACTAATCCTTTCAGTTGTGTTCAGTAAAAGAACTGCCACTACTTTCTTCCACATCAACAATGAGCTGTGAACTTTTACCTTCTCCACATGTTCTCTACCTCCGCCCTCCGCCCTCTCCCCCCTTTCCATGCTTGTTGATCTAAACAAAAAAATAAGGAAAGAGAGCACATCCAGGATTGACGCAACGGACCTCGTGAATGCGTGTAACCTTCGATTGACGCTCGAATATCTCAACAAGCGCGAGATGAAGTGTGCCGACAAAGACGTTTAATCAATATGAATTAGCATAAACAGCTATTAACATGGACCGGTGCTCGAATTCTGGCATTAGGTTGGCCATCTCTGAGCTTGAAAGCACGTAACTCTCACATCTATAGATGCATCAGTGAGAGCTACCGGGTAAATCGAGCAATGAAGTCACGATTAGGCAGCACGATAGGTGTTTGGGAATAAGTCTAAGCTTCGTGAAGTAAATAAAAACTAGCAAGCTCTACCGTTCCAAAGTCCTCTGTTTTCTTTTCTTTATATTTTTGGTAGTTGAACTACACAGAATATCCATTCCAATGGTAGCACTCCACTTTCGAAGATGAGTACGTGGTTTCAACTAGGATAAAGCATGATTTACAGAGTAACGTAGGCTTTTTAAGCATTTTTCCGTGGTTTTCATATTTGCCCTGAATTAGGTTTCAGGTTACCAGAAATCCTCAGGTGTCAGAGAATAACCACCACAAAAAAGCTTTTTATAATACTTTATTGCCCTAATTAATTTGCGTCATGTCCCATTAACTATTTTTATTCTATTTAGTTTTTTTATTGTTGTCTTTATTCACGTCTTCCGCTCCAACTTTTAAGCTCCCAAAATTTGATTTCCTATACAAATGAATGTAAATTGTCTCAATGAACGATGTAAGAAAAGTTTTATTTTTTGTCCTAATTACGTCGTATTTGTCGTTTTTTTTAATTTAGTAGACCTTTTCACACTTTTTCGATTGTTAAGTCTTCTTTCATGAGCCTGAAAAAAAAAGACTATTCGCTAGTTATAGTGCTACGCGACATGCTTTCGGAGCAAAACCCAGAATTGTTTGTGTTCACCATCTTCGTTGTAATGGCGTAATGGTATGGTTACGGTAGTTTGCGATTTACATACGAGACCGCGTGCGCGAATGTGATAGCGAGCGGAGCGCCCGATCTCATTGCGCCACGCTTTTTCTGACAAGCGACAAAGGCGCGTTTCGTTACGCACAAGATGAGTGTCCGTATCCATCAGCAAACCAACAAATCTCTCAATGCCATCGCCTTCAATGATAGCTAGCAGACTTGTCGTCATAGGTTTAAATGGTCCTAATATCTTGTCTTTCAGGCCTTTACAGGCCTACTTTCTTGCAAACCATGTCCGTTATTTCAGCGATTGAATATGTGCAATATATGTAGTACATGCAGATTCTTTGCGCTTTCCTGCAGAGTTGAATATTATAGGATAATGAATTCAGCATTGATCAATTTTTCATGGATGTCTCATGCTTTAACTTCATTGAACATTGTAGTTATGATTGAATATGTATTCGATATTTACAACGACTTGTGGAAGCTTGCCGTTGTATTAAGACAATGCTTTTATCTTCTAAAGCAACTCTTACACCAATTCGCCGACCTCGGCGAGATGGTAGGCTTGCTTGACCCGAAGAATAGAATTGAAGCAAGAATTTCGTCTGGCAGAGCACTTCTAACCACAACTCAACGAGCTCTGTCTCTCCCTTTCTTTCACCATATATATATATATATAAGTATTGTATTGTGTGTTTTTCTATAGAAGTAAATGTATGCTGTATGACCACCTCACGATTGCTGAACAAGAAAACAACGTATATATATATATATATATGTATATATACATATGTAAGTATATGTGTGTATGTACATATACAGCATTCTGAGATGAAGCTTAAACAATTGCATTCCCGGTTCCTTCACATTTCGCTAATTTGTGATATCGTCTTTTTTCATCGCTTTTATCCTTATTTTTGCTCTTTAATAACTCTTCCAGATAAGGTGCTGGCTTTGATTCCAAGCATCCTCCTGATGCCAGAGCGGATCCGGACCAAGAATTCACCAAAGGTCAGTGGGTCTTTATTAATTTTCAGCTACTACATAGTGAATGATTACATGGTTGTCACTTGCCCACTCGAGTGAATTAGAATTGCGGGTTTTCATTTATCGAACACTCAACGACGCGTTCGTTCCCAGCCTCTCCTTTTTACACATTTCATACCACGTTATACCAATACGAATGCATCTTTTTTTTCTTCGAATTTCTAATTTTTACTTTGTTAACAGAGCTCTCTTTGGATCCAGGCGTGTATTTGGTTTTCACTTTTGAATTTAAACAGCATTTCATTGATATTCCTCTGCTCAGAGATTTCGTGCCAGTTAGACACATAGCTACACAACGCTTGCTCAGGTGCATGATGAGGAATTAAGCACTGATCAAAAGTATCCTTAGGAACATGCGAATATATGCTCATCCCATCTCAGATCTCTTGGTCATCTCTCTCTTCCTCTCTCTCTCTCCCTCTCTCTCTCTCTGTCTCTCTGTTTAGAGCGGATTGACTGTGCTTTTCTCAAACCTATTCCAATTGGTTGTTTAAAAATCAACATAGAATTTTAGCCCGTATCCATAACTCATTTGCAGGGTTTGGGCTGTTTGACGTTTTGGCAATATTATTTTTTTATTTATTATGTTACATGATCCGTCTCCACGTCTACTGTGCGGATCCCAGCACTTCTCACACCCGGTTCGTTTCCTGGCACTCATTGTCCACGAAGATCTTCCAACTTTTACGTATGGCTTCGGTATGTTCGGTATAACTTTTACGTATGTTGCTGCTAGAGGATTTCCATTTCATCTTGAATGTCGTAGAATGCTAATCACGCAGTTCTCCCTGGAGTCCCGAGGTAGCCAGGCTGGAGCGTCCCCAATTGCATTGCAGAGGGTTTTTTTTTCCAGACACGTCCGGTACCAATTTCTCGACCCCGGAGGTACGAGAGACTTGTATGACCGTTAGCGGAATCGAACTAGCACCATGTTCGCGATAACGGCATCACTACAAGTGTGCTATCCCTCTTTAGACTCCCCATCTATTTTGAAAATAAAAAATATTTATCAGCGATTATTATGCTTCTGGGGTTACGAACATGAGAGAATTGTGGAATAGGCTTTGTTTTACCTCTTCGTGGGCATGGTTAATATGCATACGGTCCTACTTACTATGTGTTGCTGTGGTCCATCGTGCAAACTCATTGCTGCGAGTACTTGGCAGTACATTGCAGCCTGTGGTGAGCCTATTTCGGTGTTTCTCATATAAGCACATTTTATGCAATAAACCGAGGTGTTAAAATGAAATGACGGTTAATTGTTGATCAATCTACCTGTCAATGAATTTCCCTGAGAAAGAAAGGTTTCTTGAAAATCATTAAATGTAGATAATGCTTTTTCTTGTCTCATTCTTCCTTCATTGACTGCCTTCGATTATGCACTGAGTGTACTATGTACAAATAGTTCTAGAACCTAGCGAACTAAAAACGGACACCATAAAGAATAAAGAACGATAAAGCTCTCGTCGTTGATCAATCCCTGCGCAATGCGCCTTAGATTCGACTTTATTAAGGATCATTCGTGGGTGATTGAAAATCTATCCTTCACAATTACTCGCGATGACCTACTGATGTATAAAGCCGGTGCTGATATCCTCCCAGACAAATGTGGTACCAATTTGCCGATCCCAGAAATAATGAAGGCTTGGTGGGCCATGGGCACAGGGATCGATTTTGCATGTGTGTTGCATGGCGCGTCCGACCACTGCGCCACATACACCATTATGGGACAACATAGTACCCATGATGTCGTGACTGAGATTAAACCTTTGTGGGCAAGAAATAAAGACCATTAGAATCTACTCATTTTTTGAACTAAAAACAAGTTGATATGTTTTGGTTGCGTACGTATACCTTAAGCTTCTTGAAGGAATTATACTCTTGCCGTAGATCTCCGATTATCTCGGAATCTCCAACTATAACTCTTCATTAGGCTTTCACTTGAATTTCATTTCTAAAGTATTCTTCACGATGTTACTTTCTCTAAGGATTTTCTCTTCTTCAGGTTTATTTGAGATCGAAAGGAAAGTGAATATGGGCTAGTTATATATATATATATAATATATATACATATAGTTTTGCTACAACTGCAGCGGTAAAAAGAAAGAAAGAAAGAAAGTTAAACAGTTGTAGAAACTTGTAAAATGTCATGTTTCCTAGGAATATTTTGGTGGAAAACGAAAAGACTCATTTAAAAATGAAGCAAGAAGTGGCAATTCAAAAAAAAAAAGATATGGAGACGAATTTGGTCTGTCTGGCTATCATAAGCTTGAAAATCATGTTAAAGATGTACGTTTCTATTTTTGTGCAATGAGTGTGCTTGTAAGTGAAACATTTCCAGGTCATACGTTTGCATCACATGCGGTGGAGATGTCCTACAATTAGGTGTAAATGTTCTTCCTGTAATATATTTGTTTATATGACTTTACGAACTGATCTTGTTGAGCTGATGCGGGGTTGGTACAAGTTGTTGTTGTTGTTGTTGTTGTTGTTGTTGCTGCTGTTGTTGGTCTATGGTTGACGCCGTGCTGTTATGAGAGGGACAACAATGACTTCCTATGATAGTTCTCAACTCTACGACGTAAGATTCACAGTCTCTTGAATTTCTTTGCACTTTCACCAAAAATCAAGAGCACAGAAGATTTTTAAACCGGCTTTCGCTTAGCCTCGGTAGAAATATTGAACACATTTTTTTGAATAGCTCACCTTACACGAGGTTCTTACAAAACCCCTTTATTTGGCGAACCTTTAGACGTCTTCGTCTTTCTCAGAATCGCAATGATTCGAGTCGGCTATCCACAGTCGTTAATCGTTACGACATAGCTCTTCGTATTCGCATTGAATCAATTCTTCTGGAGTGGATCATCGATCAAATGAAGTGACCTCACTCCGCGACCTCCTTTTGTACAGACCAGTTGTTCATTGGTTGATTGTCTGTTGGCAGTATAGGCACGTTTAAGGTGAGCTAATTAAGGAAATATATAGATGGGAGACCATATGCGGAGACGGTGTTCCAGTTTCACTGAGCACGCCAGCAGGGAGATCGGGCGAACTATAGTGAGCTCCCCGCTAGCTCCGAAGTTTATTTCCTTTAAGTGGCCAAGATCTATGATTGCCCAGGTGTGTTCGTCTAGCTAGGCGGCGCAGCTGAATTATTCAAACCGCGCAGCAAATTACCTGTTTCGATTTTAATACGCACGCCATCACCAACGGCATTTGGTGACAAACCACCTCGCCACGCCAATTCCAGAAGCCGCTCGGTCAGTCGGTGGAGGTTTGAATTCGATGGATAAGAGCAGCTCTTCGAAACGCTGCTTGCTTTGCCCATGAGGTGTATGCACAGCTTGAAAAAGTAAAGTTCCAGTACGAAAGAACCTCAATTATACACCTATCATCTTCAAAATGCTAACTTTGTTATTGGCTTTTTTATCTTTGTTAGAATTTTTCTCAGAATTTTCTTCCCTAACAGGCTTTTATTTCTCTCATTAGCAAAATCTCCGGTTTATTTTGGGATTTTCTTGTTTTGAGTTTTAGTGCTCAGAATATTTTTGTGAAATCACCACTTTATCAAAACTGGAATCTTTCAGAATTTCAGGGAAATCCCGTTGATAATCATAGTTTGATTTTTCTCTCTTCTACCGTGACTTTTTTTCACCGCGGGCTTAGAACTCCTCTTCCCGTCCAGCGGTGTAGGTCATTGTGATCAGGGAATGAATATGCTTTCTTTTGCTTTATGTTCTCAAAGAACTTTAAGCGAGGACGGCTACGCAAACTGCTTTTTTCAAAGGTATTTTCTCCAGAGGATGTGCAATTGATTAGACTTAAGCAGCCGCCATAAATAGCTTTATTTAGAACTAGATGAAAAACGCAAACGGTTTAGAAATTTTACCTCGTTTTCGGAACTCGAAATCATCGACGTACATTCGACCACTCAGGGATGTAACTTCGCCGCGATCTACACAATCTAAAAGACAGCTAGGGGTTGGTCTTCCAAATCCTGATAAAAACAGAATCTCTGAGAATTCCACAAACCATATAGAAGTTTTTCCCAACATGACCCTACGTTTCATGTCATGCGGATCTCAGCAATTCTTCCATTCGATTCGCTTCCTCGCATCCATCATCTACAAATGTCTTCACATTTTCCGTGAAGGTTTGGCTGCTAGTTATCGATTACCGTCTTCTCTATGAACGTCCTTGAGTACTGGTCATGCCAATTCTTATACAACCCCAGCATAACCATTCTAGTGCGTCTGTACTATGCAAATATTAGTTAAAAGTATTTCGCGTTGTTCCAATTCATGGTGAACAGTTGCAGCTGGACACCTCCAGTTTAGTTTGCTCTCTATGGCTTCAAATTTATGTTTCGCTGGGGACTAACAAATTAAGATAGGCAATAACATCACCACAATATCCATTCCACTGCGGAAAAGGCTAACGAGTTTATCGCCCCCGCATAGATTGTTGGATATCTGCATCTAGCATCGTTTTACGTGCTGTCATTCCGGTCCACTAAAACACTGAAGTGGTTTTTCTTCTTTTGGCTGCCGTCTTCGAAGAGGGTCGTTCGTATTAACGACTACAACCGACACTTTGGGTCACGAAAATGAGAAAAAGTAGACCATTTATCAGTTTATGTATTGGGTTGAAAACTCGAAGAGGAATGATTTGATGGTTCAAAAAACAAACACCGAAAGAAATTTTCTTTTAGCTAAAGCTGTCTGCTTCATTCAATGTACTGCAGAATCTTCATAAAGCAAGGATTACTTAGCAAATCTCTGGTCCAGAAGCGCTTCTTTAGTCGATGTGCAAATGTCGGCAGCTTATTTAATAGCACTCTAGCTTCTGTCATGAAGATACTTCGTGTTAAAGACATGTTGTGAATTCTGCGAAAAAGTACACCTGCTTTGCAAATCATTGCGGGTTCTCTGATTATGGATTTTGTGAGTTATTAATGGTGACACGGCTTATTCAAATTCTACTTGAAATGATGGTTTTATTTCAATGTCAACTTAATGGTGAAATTCAAAGAAAAAGCGTCACGAACGGTTCTTTTAAAACGATGATGAGGGACAATCACTCCGTCGGACAGTCACGCAATTCTCCTCTCACGTCGCCGCCACTTCAGACGACTCCTTGGCGTTACATCAGATAATCAGAATACAACGTCGCATCTCCAAAGAACTCAATAATTAGCCATTCGAAAGACGTCTTTCATTTTTTCTTGACATTAACGAGACCCTTTGGCAACACACCCATAACTATAAAGGGGTTTCATTCACTTGATCTACTCTCATTTCCAAGGAACTATGCAAACATAATTACTATCTTTTCTAAACAAACACTTGAAGGCTAAAAATCTCTATAAAGCGACATTTTGTTTTTTTTTCGACTACATTTATTTTCTTTGAAAACCTTATCTGTTTTCTGAGGATTTACGTGCCTCATTATATTTTCCTTAAATTGTAAAACTTTATCCCATTTCGAAGCGCTTTTGGTTTTTTGTCCCGTAGAAACGTTCCTCGTTTTTAGGCTTTGTCGAAGAACTTCGAGTCTTCAAGTGTCCATCAAGTTTTAGTTGTTTTAAGTAAGGTATTATGTTGGAACATTTTTCTGAAGATTTGCTAAAACATTGATAAGAATAAGACGTTTTGTTAAAATCACCAACCTACCCACTTAGTTACTTGGACTGCCGACGCGTCCTCACAAGATTTCAAGCACAAGAAGACAACTCAGAGCCAAGTTTGATCTCAGCAATGAACTTTCCGAGATTCGTATGTGCAACGGATTACTTTAAGTGTTGAAGAGTTTACTTATGTCATGATGTTTCTATGTCTGGAACAAGGTCATTAAGTGGCTTTGAAATTTTTCCAAAAAAAAAGTCTTTTGCTTTGAGTTGATAATCTGTAGAAGCCGTCTTAGGATACAACAGTGGATATGCAACCTCACAAGACATAAGGGACGAAGCCTAAAAATCCGATGGTAGACAAAGATCTCTATCATTCTCCCAAAGTTGGATCTGATTACGCAAAAGAAGGAGCTGACCTTAGGTCGGTGTGACGCACGTGAGCAACCGGTAAGAGTTATCGTGGATTCAAGACCCAACTGAGTCTCTAAGTTTTTCTCATATCTCACCAGCACTGCTGTTGTATTTCACATACTATTCTGCTGAAAAAAACAATGGGTAGTAAATAAAAAGTCCACACATAGGAGAATTGGTATTTCTCAAAGGCAATAGACGTCTTCAATTTATAGCTAACTGTCACCTCGATTTAGCAAGTGGAATAATCCATGAGAAGTTCCTTGTTTTTTCCGTTTTTTTTCGTTCTCACCAGTGTGGGTTGCCCACGACCTAATCTCAAGCTTGTCACTCAATTTTTCAGTATGTTCTCAGACTTTCCACCGTCCATTGAAGTATGTGTAGGGCTACCGTCCGAATTACACAACTATCATCTTCAGCAAGTGGTTGAAGAATGCTTAGGATCCCACTCATCAATTTTAGATATTTCTGTACATTTTCACCTACTCCATGGTATATGGACGATACACAGCAATTCCAAATCGTCACCATACCATCTCCACAGCCCATGTTCTAGCTATGACTCAATGGTTGTGTTGTGTTCACTGCTTATCTTGAGCATAAAAGGCAGGGATTCTTTCTATAGAGCTTCAGTTATGCACTAGCCATAATCTTTGCAGCGTAGCTTTAATCGAAGAATCCTCGTTGTCAGGCTGAGCATGTTTTTAGCTTACGACTCTATCGGGTTTGATAGATGACTTTTATAGCTTTTGACTGCTTTAGAAGCGCTTTTCGTTAGAGTTCTTTAAAAAACTTTACATTACTTGCATTTAGTTACACACTGCGTCATTGTTTGAAATCATTCGCCTATCATCTTCTATTCTATGCACTAGCTTTGTCGCCTTACGACTAACTGAAATAGAACAATCCATCTCGAGCACAACTGAGCTGCATGAAACAGGTGTATCGTTGAGTTCTGCTGTACTTGACGTATTTAAGTAGCCTTATTAAAGAGCAGACTGGAAACTTATTAACTAACATCTACAAATTGTAATTCTGTCTAGCTGGTCTTACCTCATAAAAAATGGAAGGCCTAAAGCGACTCTCAAGAACTCTCATTCTGACAGAACATTAGCCACTGCGAAAGAATCGCTGTCTTTACAACATCGTATCAGCTCAAAGGACTCACCATTTTTTCTATGTCATCATTGTCGAGTTAACTTTCTCCGAAGTAAAACTATTGAGGGATTCTAGCAAAAGGGGTAATCATTGGCAGCGCGAGATCCACTTCAGAAGGTATTCGTGACCCCATAAAGAATGGATTATCAATGTCTATTCAGCACGAAGGTAGCACAATGGTTAGAGGTGCTTCGCAATACACGTTGGATCACCTGATGGTTCGACCTCACTCCCAGGGTTTACTAAACCTTCCATTTCCTCGGAGATGGCAAATTGGAGCCAAACTTGTTTACGAAGATAAAAACACTAACTTCCTACGTCGACAATCTCCTGAAGTGCCAGATATCTATCAATTTACTTCTACGATGACTCGATTTTATGGTTCAACTCTCAAGGGTTGAGAAACACCTAACGTTTCATCATTTGTTCTTTATAAAGTATGTAATTTTGGCCAAAACCAGCAGCGGAACTCCCTGTTCTGTGGGATTAGCGACAATTTCATTATCATTCCCGAACTGAGGAACAATTCTCCAGTTTTCTTGAACTTCTCGGTTAAACGTAGACCTTTATAACTGAGGAGCCTCGAGAGGTAGCTTTCGCTGTCATTGTTCCAGGAATAGTTAAAACTAAAACGCCTTATATCAAAACTTCGACGGTGTTCTTGTTGTTCCTCCAGCCAGCGAAGTTCAATGTGGTCATTTATGGCGTAGCGAGACCAGTAGAAACCTATAGGTGCCCACTCCAGTCATTCAGTGATTCACAAGTCAATGAAGTCAATAAGTAGTATATGGAGAGATTAAGATTAATCTTTCTTACATTTTGAAGTCTATTGTGCATTTTCATTTAGTGACACAAAAATCATTTCTAGCTGTTCTATGTCCAGAGTTCTTCGTGCATTTTCGAGTGGATTTTGAGTAAAAGGAAGTTTCTGTTACTACGATATTTTTCTTGTCCAAGTTTGCTATGGAATAGCGCCAAAAAACGACGAGAAATTTTGGAATCAAGTAGACCAGCACGTCCTACAATGGTGGAATGGTAGCTCAAGAAAGGACGGAATTCGTTTTGTCGAAAAGATTAGTCGCTTCGCCGCTGATTATCTCATCTCGTACATTACTGCATTCCAGCGACTTATCGAATTCCACCAGTAACTCTGACCGAAGCGATTCCATTATGTGTTATGTAACACAATTACGGACAATCTTCTCTATTATTTACGACATTTTGTGCCGTTATGCCTTCTAAAAAATTTCTCATTCACTGCTGTGAACGACCTTGCCAGAACACCTCGTCTGCTACTCTCGACTTGGTTCACTGCTTCTCCACTGCATTATGAACGTTCAAGAAAAATCCTTCCTTCGGCAAAGGACGTTTAAATATTCAGAAGGCTATTAATGGATTTGGTGCTGTATAGGGTTCTAGGTGAAATATTGTTTACTTGCCATTTAAAATTAAGAACATGGTGACAATTTCAACTTATTATTTACTGCTTACTCTTTTTAACGACAGGATATATTGCGGAATATAACGTTAATAATGCTGAGATATTTGCAAAACTCCGGTCCACAGGTGTCTGCGGTGGAGAACGAACGCGCTATTGTTCTTTCCGGGGAGTAACCCGTTCACCAGCACACCATGCGGGTCCTTCGTTACACCTGTCTCTCAGCTAGTTCTATCGATTTTTTGCCAACAGCAAACACCCGTCAATAGGATTGAGCTCTGGCGAGCCCAAATCGGCAACGAATCCAGTTAAGAACTAGCTGAGAGACAGGCGCAACGAAGGACCCGCATGGTGTGGTGGTGAACGGGTTACTCCCCGGAAAGAACAATAGCGGGTTCGTTCTCCACCGCAGACACCTGTGGACCGGTGTTTTGCAAATATCTCAGCATTATTAACGTTAAAAACAAAATGATCAATAAAAACTATCATAAATGCATGGATCAGATGATCCGGAAAGAATACGTCTTTCAGTAGTCGGTTCGCATTTTTATTTGCTTCTAGCGATTTATTATTGGAACACCGTCGAAGTAGAGAGTGAAACTCCAACATTACTGCTTTGTTTATAGAAATGTTACTTGTGAAGGACCTGAACCCCAAATTGAACAGAAGTACGACCAAATTAGCCAATTTCATCGGAGCAGCAAGTCGAATATTGAGCTCGGTGTGTGGTAATTTTCACACTTGTGATTTACAACCCCATTCACCCCACTCCCAAGGACAGGCTTGGTGCTTTCGACCTCATGACAAATCAGCGCTATCCATCTTTGTTTTTAAGAAAACCTATGAATGTCTTCTTTGTAGTTTTCGACTCCAAATTACCTTCAGACTTTCATCGCACCCGCTAATATCTAACGTGCAAATGCGATAGTCACCCTGCCTTTCCCATTTCAGTCATTGCTCACGTCTTCTAGCCGTTGACGCTCACCACTCAAAGTAGGTATTACATCGATATGGTAGAAGGGGAAAATGCTAAAATATTCCTTGAACTCATCTAGTTCGCATAAGCAATCAGTATTCGTTTACTCAAAGATATGGAATTCTATATTTACTTATGATCTTATAAACTGATCTTCTTTAGCTAGCGAGATTGGTATATGTCTTCGGTGTCGCTGTTGTTGTTGTTAGTGTTGTTGGTCGATGGCTGACGTTTCGGCGATTTCGCCTTCCTCAGAGCCGTGGTGTTACTAGTCCCACTCGAACAGAATACTGGTGTGTCGAGATTGTCGAAAATAGCCATAAAACAAATCCAATGTAATCAAGTCGTCTTCCCCCACGGATCCTCACCAGGGATCTTCCTCATTTGAGGGATCTCGAGCCGGTTAGTAGCGAGGCTACGTAGTGCGTTCCCTGGTGGCGGATAGGGAGTAAATGGCGGACCAAAAGCGACCTTTGGCTGCCTGAGACCCAGGTGGATCCAGGGGACGCACTCCCTGTTTCTGCTGCGCCGATTTGGCACACACTTCCTGTATTTGCTAGGCGTATTCATGCATGCGTGTGTGAGTGCGTTCTCGCTTTATGCGGATTGTATTCTACGAGTCAATTCGGCCAAAAGCCTGCAATCAAGTGACAGGGAAGTATATGGGAGGCGGTTAGGATTCGCCTCCAACAATTAAGCTCCATGTCCACTCTGGGAGAGCCTGGCAAGCTACCCTTGAGTATAACCAGCCACCACGTTCAGAGCCCATCAAGCTATATGTGGGTATCAAATGTGCTAAACACAGTAAAAAAAACCGGCCTTATACCCCTGACCCCGAAAGAGCTCCCAATTTCGCAGCGTTGGGTAGGACGAGTACGGAGAGGCTGCTAAAATCTCAGGGCCAATGGAAGCTGCCTGGATCAAGAACTATGGTTCCCAAGGACAGGCTTGGTGCTTTCGACCTCATGACAAATCAGCGCTATCCATCTTTGTTTTTAAGAAAACCTATGAATGTCTTCTTTGTAGTTTTCGACTCCAAATTACCTTCAGACTTTCATCGCACCCGCTAATATCTAACGTGCAAATGCGATAGTCACCCTGCCTTTCCCATTTCAGTCATTGCTCACGTCTTCTAGCCGTTGACGCTCACCACTCAAAGTAGGTATTACATCGATATGGTAGAAGGGGAAAATGCTAAAATATTCCTTGAACTCATCTAGTTCGCATAAGCAATCAGTATTCGTTTACTCAAAGATATGGAATTCTATATTTACTTATGATCTTATAAACTGATCTTCTTTAGCTGGTGCGAGATTGGTATATGTCTTCGGTGTCGCTGTTGTTGTTGTTAGTGTTGTTGGTCGATGGCTGACGTTTCGGCGATTTCGCCTTCCTCAGAGCCGTGGTGTTACTAGTCCCACTCGAACAGAATACTGGTGTGTCGAGATTGTCGAAAATAGCCATAAAACAAATCCAATGTAATCAAGTCGTCTTCCCCCACGGATCCTCACCAGGGATCTTCCTCATTTGAGGGATCTCGAGCCGGTTAGTAGCGAGGCTACGTAGTGCGTTCCCTGGTGGCGGATAGGGAGTAAATGGCGGACCAAAAGCGACCTTTGGCTGCCTGAGACCCAGGTGGATCCAGGGGACGCACTCCCTGTTTCTGCTGCGCCGATTTGGCACACACTTCCTGTATTTGCTAGGCGTATTCATGCATGCGTGTGTGAGTGCGTTCTCGCTTTATGCGGATTGTATTCTACGAGTCAATTCGGCCAAAAGCCTGCAATCAAGTGACAGGGAAGTATATGGGAGGCGGTTAGGATTCGCCTCCAACAATTAAGCTCCATGTCCACTCTGGGAGAGCCTGGCAAGCTACCCTTGAGTATAACCAGCCACCACGTTCAGAGCCCATCAAGCTATATGTGGGTATCAAATGTGCTAAACACAGTAAAAAAAACCGGCCTTATACCCCTGACCCCGAAAGAGCTCCCAATTTCGCAGCGTTGGGTAGGACGAGTACGGAGAGGCTGCTAAAATCTCAGGGCCAATGGAAGCTGCCTGGATCAAGAACTATGGTGACGATCTGTACCTACAACGCACGTACACTTGCATCCGAGTCCTCGATAGA
>MQTX01000047.1:216047-298784 GCA_009735665.1 Angiostrongylus cantonensis
TAATCGCGGACCAAAAGCGACCTTTGCTTCCCTGAGACGCAGGTGGATCCAGGGGATGGACTCCCTGTTTCTGCTGCGCCGATTTGGCACATACTTTCTGTATTTGCTAGGCGTATTCATGCATGCGTGTGTGGGTGCGTTCTCGCTTTATGCGGATTGTATTCTACGAGTCAATTCGGCCAAAAGCCTGCAATCAAGTGACAGGGAAGTATATGGGAGGCGGTTAGGATTCGCCTCCAACAATTAAGCTCCATGTCCACTCTGGGAGAGCCTGGCAAGCTACCCTTGAGTATAACCAGCCACCACGTTCAGAGCCCATCAAGCTATATGTGGGTATCAAATGTGCTAAACACAGTAAAAAAAACCGGCCTTATACCCCTGACCCCGAAAGAGCTCCCAATTTCGCAGCGTTGGGTAGGACGAGTACGGAGAGGCTGCTAAAATCTCAGAGCCAATGGAGGCTGCCTGGATCAAGAACTATGGTGACGATCTGTACCTACAACGCACGTACACTTGGATCCAAGTCCTCGATAGAGGACTTGCTCATGCAAGCAAGAATGATAAGGTACAACGTCATCGGCCTTGGCCGAGACGAGACGACGCCACCCATTCAACGCTGTCTATGGAGAAGACTGGAGAAGAACTGTTCCTCGGAACATGCGACAGTAGAGGCGTAGGCGGTGTCGGCGTTCTCGTCAACACGAGTTTGTCCATGAACATCGATTCATCCGAACAGCTTAAAACCCTAATCGGACGTTTACGATTAAAAAGATGTGGATCAACACCGGCTTTGACAATCTTCGTCGTTAACGCGCCAACATCAAACTATGACGAAGAAGAAGTCGAAGCATTCTACGCGGACTTGGAGAGGTTCTACAGAGAAGACCATACATTCTTCAAGGTCATCATTGCATGGTAACTCACAATTCCAGAAGCCTCACTCTCAACGATGGACGTGGGAATCTCCTAATGGAGAGTACCATAACGAAATAGACCACATCATAGTAAATAGGAAGTTTTGCCTAACCGATGTCGCTGTTGTCCCAAAATTTTACACGGGATCAGACCACCGTCTCCTTCGTGCAAGATTTTATTTTTAATGGAAAGGAGAAAAAGCCGCTAAATTCAAAAACCGTAGTCCCAGAACCACCCCAAACTGGGACTTATTCAACTCATTAGTCGGCTGTTGGGAAGATGCCGTTGTCGACAACATCGACGAGGAATAAGATTGGCTCATTGAACATCTTCACCTTAGCTCCATGAAAGCTGAGAGCTCGAAGGTCACCAAGAGACGTCTGTCTCAAGAAACTCTCGAGCTAATACGCCAGCGTGGAATCGTACGCGCTGCGGGCAACCGCGAACTAACGTCCGAGCTTGCGAAACAATGCAGACAGGCGATAAAAGATATTAAAGAGAGAAGAGCAGCAGTAATGGTCGAAGCTGCTGAGGATGGGAAAAGTATTCGCAAAACCCCCCGAAGCCTCGCCAATTACAAGACCAAGATGATTGCACTCCGACGCCCAGACGGAACAGCGTCCAGAAAGCAATGGAGAAAATCATCAACGAATACTACCCAGATCTCTTCGATGGCCACTTCCACCTCTCGTCATGTGAAATAAAAGAGGATGGATATGTTGCACCACCGGTTCTGCCTTCTGAAATCCGACATGCCATTTCTTCTTTGAAAAATCGAACAGCGCTAGGTCCGGACAGGATAAGATCAGAACATCTGAAGAACCTTCCGCCAGTCCTCGTAAGCACACTGCTTCGGCTTGGTCAAGAAGGGCGACCTACATGATATCGGCAACTATTGCCCAATCTGCTTGCTGTCTGTCGTCCACAAACATTTCTCTCCAGTTATCCTAAACAGAATTGACAGAACACTGGACTAAGGACAGCCATGTGAGCAAGCAGAGTTTCGAAAAGGATTTAGTGCGATGGACCACATTCACACGACAACAAGGCTCATTGAAGAATCGCGAGAGTACAAGAGACCGCTCTGTCTCACTTTCATCGGCTTAGAGAAGGCCTTTGACTCAATAGAGATAGAAGCAGTCATGGAAGCCCTTGGTAGTCAAGGAATCCCTACTCAGTACATAAAGATTCTTCGTGAGCTGTACAACAATTTCACAACCAAAATTTCACCATTCTACAACGATATTAACGTTGGCTTCAAAAGAGGAGTTAGGCAAAGCGATACAATCTCGCCAAAACTATTTACCGCCACCCTCCAGAACGTCATTCGAACATTGGAATTGGACAGCATGGTGGTGAAAATCGATGGTTCGCGGTTATATCACCTTCGTTTTGCTGATGATATCGTCCTCATGACACCAGACATTAGCCAAGCGGAACGTATTTTTGCGGACTTTGATAAAGCGTGTGGCAAGATTGGTCTTCACTAAATCTCAAGAAAAGAATGTTCATGAAGAACGGATTGGTTTCGTATGTCCCATCAACATCAAACTATGACGAAGAAGAAGTCGAAGCATTCTACGCGGACTTGGAGAGGTTCTACAGAGAAGACCATACATTCTTCAAGGTCATCATTGCATGGTAACTCACAATTCCAGAAGCCTCACTCTCAACGATGGACGTGGGAATCTCCTAATGGAGAGTACCATAACGAAATAGACCACATCATAGTAAATAGGAAGTTTTGCCTAACCGATGTCGCTGTTGTCCCAAAATTTTACACGGGATCAGACCACCGTCTCCTTCGTGCAAGATTTTATTTTTCATGGAAAGGAGAAAAAGCCGCTAAATTCAAAAACCGTAGTCCCAGAACCACCCCAAACTGGGACTTATTCAACTCATTAGTCGGCTGTTGGGAAGATGCCGTTGTCGACAACATCGACGAGGAATAAGATTGGCTCATTGAACATCTTCACCTTAGCTCCATGAAAGCTGAGAGCTCGAAGGTCACCAAGAGACGTCTGTCTCAAGAAACTCTCGAGCTAATACGCCAGCGTGGAATCGTACGCGCTGCGGGCAACCGCGAACTAACGTCCGAGCTTGCGAAACAGTGCAGACAGGCGATAAAAGACGATCTTAAAGAGAGAAGAGCAGCAGTAATGGTCGAAGCTGCTGAGGATGGGAAAAGTATTCGCAAAACCCCCCGAAGCCTCGCCAATTACAAGACCAAGATGATTGCACTCCGACGCCCAGACGGAACAATTACAGCGTCCAGAAAGCAATGGAGAAAATCATCAACGAATACTACCCAGATCTCTTCGATGGCCACTTCCACCTCTCGTCATGTGAAATAAAAGAGGATGGATATGTTGCACCACCGGTTCTGCCTTCTGAAATCCGACATGCCATTTCTTCTTTGAAAAATCGAACAGCGCTAGGTCCGGACAGGATAAGATCAGAACATCTGAAGAACCTTCCGCCAGTCCTCGTAAGCACACTGCTTCGGCTTGGTCAAGAAGGGCGACCTACATGATATCGGCAACTATTGCCCAATCTGCTTGCTGTCTGTCGTCCACAAACATTTCTCTCCAGTTATCCTAAACAGAATTGACAGAACACTGGACTAAGGACAGCCATGTGAGCAAGCAGAGTTTCGAAAAGGATTTAGTGCGATGGACCACATTCACACGACAACAAGGCTCATTGAAGAATCGCGAGAGTACAAGAGACCGCTCTGTCTCACTTTCATCGGCTTAGAGAAGGCCTTTGACTCAATAGAGATAGAAGCAGTCATGGAAGCCCTTGGTAGTCAAGGAATCCCTACTCAGTACATAAAGATTCTTCGTGAGCTGTACAACAATTTCACAACCAAAATTTCACCATTCTACAACGATATTAACGTTGGCTTCAAAAGAGGAGTTAGGCAAAGCGATACAATCTCGCCAAAACTATTTACCGCCACCCTCCAGAACGTCATTCGAACATTGGAATTGGACAGCATGGTGGTGAAAATCGATGGTTCGCGGTTATATCACCTTCGTTTTGCTGATGATATCGTCCTCATGACACCAGACATTAGCCAAGCGGAACGTATTTTTGCGGACTTTGATAAAGCGTGTGGCAAGATTGGTCTTCACTAAATCTCAAGAAAAGAATGTTCATGAAGAACGGATTGGTTTCGTATGTCCCATTCACGCTCAACGAAACAAATATCTCCGAATGCTCCAGTTATGTCTATCTAGGTGGGGAAATCAATATGATGAACGAGTTAGCTCCAGAGCTGAGCAGAAGGAAACGAGCGACTTGGAGAGCTTTCTAGAGCATCGAGGATGTAGTGAAAAGTACAAAGAACACCTGACTCCGGGTCCACCTTTTCTACTCAACGGTTCTTCCTGCACTAACGTATGCGTCAGAGACCTGGTCGCTACGTAAGCAGGATGATAGATCACTCATCGTTATCGGACGTGCACTCAAAAGGACGATGCTAGAAGTATCCCGTTTCACACAAGTAAGGGATAGAATCCGAAACTCCGACCTCCGTCAAGGATCAAATATGAAAGATGCTGTTCTATACGCCAAGCAGTCGAAGATGAGGTGGGCCGGACACGTAATGCGTATGAATGATAACCGGTGGACAAGAGCCGTTGGTGGCTGGATTCCTCGGGATGTCAAACCTACTGCAGGAAGACCACCGAATCAATGGTCAGAGTTCTTCACGAAGAGCCTAGAAAAAAGATATGATGGTTAACGAGTTCCTAAAGCGAGCAGAACCCACTGGGCTACTCTTGCACGCGACAGGGAAAAATGGAGGATTTACTGGTGACCGCTCGAGTCACTCGACGATCAACGGGACTACAGGTGATATAGGCGACAGGTGATCGAGTCGTCTTGCGAGTCACTGAAATGTTACTACACTCTTTTTCAATCCGTCATTGGGTCAGTGGGCAATGTATTTATGTTTCCTTGAAAAGAAACCTCTTTTTTTTTCTGTATTTGAGTCATGTTCTTCTTTCCCGAAGAAGCACCTGAATGGGATAAGACCCTTAGAGCCTAAATATTGCTCACAATAACCTTAAAAACATCACGCTAACAAAGAAAATGCGGAAGGGTAGTCTAAAAAATACTGCGAGAGTATCCGGGTCGGCATTAAGATGGTTCTCTATCGCACAGTTCCAGGAGAAATTCCGCACTACACTTTTTACTCTAGTTATTGATTTTCTACTGTAGTTTTTAAATTGTTGCATACTGATTCTCCCACTCATTTTAGTTATCCTTATGCCTATCTTCGTTCCCAGTTTAGAAAATTTATTATAAACTATTCCTTGCAAGCCTAACCAATAACTTCATTATCCGAATAAGGCCATTTAACTCTGCGCTACCGTATACCGCCACTCTGAGGCAAGAATTATTCATGGGATCAGCTATCCACAAGCGTTACCTGCCAATGTACCTAGAGGGAAACTTGCATTTGCAAAGCGCTGTAGCTTCTAATATCGTCATATGCATGAGTGACATTGCAGCTTTTTCAATGCTTTGCTCTTTTCTAGAAAGTTTTGTTTTGCCTTCTGTTTTTAATAAACTCTACTTGGTGGCGCAAGGTTCTACAAATTGAATATGCTAAAATGAGGAGGTCCCAAAGCTCCTTTCAAAGGATCCGTGCATCAGACCTTAATGTGGTCAGTTTCGCTCATCCGGAAATTTCCTGTGTTCAAACGTCGCCTGTCTTAATGCGGAGTATCCGAGTATCCGAATAATCTCGTTTATTATTAGGCAGCTCGATTCTACACTTTCCTCTCCGCCTATACTCTTACATGCACTAGGCACTAGCGTCATAGACAGGATTTTCTGTACCTTTATCAGCTTTCACTTTTTGCTATTTCGCGCGAATATAAATCGATTATGCATAGAGATAGCAGCACATGTTTATCATCTGACCGGAAGCATCTACGGCTCCATTTGGCAGTACGAACGCGCCAGACCTCCACACCAAAGTCGTTTTTCGGCGTATGCAGCGTCTACTTACACTCCGCTCTGTGTAACATAAAGTGTTTTTCTAAATCTTTTCTGAGGAACCTTTCTGTAGGACATTGGGACCGCTCTTGATTAAGCGTAATCTTCAGCGTACCTAGATGTATCGCTAATACCCTTGTTGCTCTCCACTCTATTCAATGTAACCTGTTTGATCTCATAACTCAGTTATCTTGATATCACAAAGCCTTCGGTAAAAGAAAACCATCTATGAGCTAGCTGTTCACCTTTCTTCGTCTCTTGGTTTTTAGTTCATATGGTTTTCCTATTCTGTTGAGCATGATCTATTTCTTATTCGTAGCCTTTTCAATTCTAACATCACATATTTTGAACACCTTGCCACTTCTTGCTTTTAATTCGAATTGTCTTATATATAACGCAAATATCTTCAGGTTTTGGGTGTGGGTTTTCTCCTTGATCGAGGATTTTTGATCCTCCTTATGAATATTGTCGAATGCGTGTTTGTTTTTTTTTCCACCCTAAACGCCCAAGATGACCATGCTTTTTTGGATTTTTGATGATTTCGGTGTTCCCTGATCGTCACCACTAAGCTCGATAGCTTTTTTGTTTTGCAAGGATCGAGCTAGTCCCGAACAGTGCCAATTCCAATTTCCTAAACTCCAGAGGGATGGATCCTTGGTTGCTCTCAGGCACGGTGTCGAATGGTTTGCGTGTGTTAAACTGCATCAGTTTCGCTGCGCCATCCGCCCCAATTTATAACTTTACTCATCTGCGTCCCAAGCGATCGTGCAGCAATGAAATAGGAGGCTCTTATTCCTTACATCGATATGATAATATCAAGGTTTTTTGCTGTAGCGTCAGTCATTGGGAAGTGGAGCAAAGATCTCAGCGATTCAACCTACGCTTTGTTTCCCCATCTTTTCTGGATGAAGAAATTCTAAAAGCTGGTCCTGAAGAGCCACGATGTTCTTGTCCCGCTTATCACATTTCAGTAAATCAGTTCATTTCTACGAAATTCTATTTGTATGTGCTTAAGTGATTCAAGACGTATTTTGACACCTTTGCCGAAGTAGCGCGATTGTCGTCTATTCATTCCTGCGCTAAAAAAATTTCATTGCATTTTAAAAAAAGGTAATGGTTCTGATCCGGTTCAATTCGTAACTACAACGGCGCTTTTTTGTAGTGCTGATTGAGCGCTATTTTATTTCACTCTGACTACATAAGAACAGCCACTGCTATGAAGAATTGCATTAGGAAACGATGCATATGCCGTCCTTTAAGATTTTATGTATTTTGTTTGAAATTTTCAAGCAAATTTATCCTGAAAATGGGCGTTTCCGAATTCCTTGTTTATTCAGAAATGATCTCTTTCTGTGAAGAATCTGATTAGCGACATGATGATATGCAAATTTGTGCACAAATGCTTTCTTCCCTCCTACTCTCTTCAACATCTCGCGATTATATCCCGTTATCGTCAACGTCCCATAAAAATCCCTTCGCGACGTCATCTACGTCTCATAACTCCTTCAAGATCTGGTCAACGTCTTACAACTCTTTCCTGTCACCTTAATTCAGCTACGATTTGCCTCCATTATAGGGTAGAAATTTCTCAAAGCAAAAGTAGTTCAAACAATGTTTATTTACGGCTGAGGTTTCAACGGAGATTCAAGAGAGATGCTCCACTAAGGAAGATCCAGCTCGATGCGCAACGAAGACTCCACCTCGAAAACACACGAACAGCCATGGACCATCGACTCGGATTACCGGATGAAGACGAAACCGAAACGTCAGCCGTAAATAAGCACTACTTACCAACCTCATATAAGCTTATCAAAGAACGAGTACGTATTGATTAGTGATACATAGATTAAAGTAAAGTCGGCTTTCAAAATTAGTTTGTTTCCGTTCCCTTATGCCACTATACACCTTGCATTTCTTTATGGCGAAACTGACTGGTGTATTTTTAAGCCTTTTCTCGTTTAAACTGTATTCTTTCACTAGAACAGGCACACAACGTAGTGGTGCAATAAGTCGTACGAGCCCAATCCATAAGAGTAATTGCCTCTCTGAATTTCTGAATAGAACACACCGTGGTGAAACACAAACACGAAACAACGTGTGATTGCCCAACAACGCAAGCGCTATCTTCCTTCATTTTCTGCCTGAGGGCATTCACTCATTTTCCAAGCTAGGGTGTTTTTCATTGGAAACTGACTTTATTGTACTCCTGTATTAAACGACATCATTCACGTCGTGTTAGTGTCGTTCATTATTTTTATTGAGCCAGCAAGAAAAGCGCCGGAGTTTGAAAAAGGTTTCTCCATTTCCAAATTACTCTCAGCTTCGTTCTATGTGGCTACTTTGCAAAACGGTTCATCTCCAACGGTACAGAAGAGCAGCGATTTGATTTCTAGACAGCGACTAAAAAACAAAGTGCAGTAATAACGAAGTCGGGTGATCATCTTCAGTGAATTCTGTTCTGCAACAGCACTTTTGACGTTGCATCAAGCACTAACGGAATGTTGAGCGAAGGCGTCATTCTATACCGCACTGTGCTTTGCTGGTTCTCGGATGTCACCGGTGATGATGTGAGCTTCGAATTTCGTAGAGTTTGAATCCAGCAATCTACCGTCGACGAGGATGAGGTGCGATGCCAAATGGAAGAGCATCCGTACATGATCATTCCTGCATTGCTGTTACTTACTACACAGTCTAATAGCGTCATACCTGCCTCGGGTAGTGCAGAAAGGTGTGCCTCACAACATAAACGTAGAATGAGTTTCCCGCGTTCTGGTCTTCGAGCTGCTGCTCTCATCAAGAAAGAATCCTTTGAGGAATTTTTTCGGTAAGAATCGGTAAGAATAGTACCACACTGATACGCTCTGTGTCTTTTTGCCAACGCGTACGCAGTAATTACCGGCCATCCTGAGCGTCTCAAACTGCTTTTGAGTTGTTAGCGGAACTGGAACTGAAAGTCTGTCTGGCAACATATGGATCAACGTGAATGTCTACGGGATTCAACAAATCACTCTGGTTGTCTACTGTTATGAGAGAGATCTTGCAAAGACGAACTAGAGCCTACCTCCTTCAAACATATTTTGCCTTCTGCTAGCGTTGACGGCTTGTTGACTCCCATTTTTTTTCAAGCCCTGAAAATTCTTCGTGCAATACTTCGCCAGCTTTGACGGCGTCAAATCGTCAATCGAGCAGATTTGCATAAACCTTAGGAGATGGAACAAATACTGATCACCTGGAAGTCCCGAAGAAGTAAATTGAAATAAAAATAGAGACATCGAATTGGCATAGTTTTAGCGCCTCCAAAAAAGGTAAAGCTGTGATAAATTCTGACTTATCATGACAAAGCGACCGAAATAAAACGCAGCAGCACCAATATTGTTTCCCAATGCAGTCTTTCTTCTACCGATTGGCTTATTACTTATCTTCGAGTCTTAGCATTTAGACACGATTTCCATAGCCGTTCTTTTACCCAAAACTGTACAGTTTTCACTGCTGGACTCCACACGTCGTCCCCATCCACTAGCGCGTTGCCCATTCGCCAATGTTTTCGTGGGCGATAATTTCCATTTTTTATATTCTATTGAAATGGCACCGTGACATATCTAGCGTTGCTGAAATTTAATTTGCATGTCCTTGATATTCGGCGATTGGACGATGGTCGTCGATTGTTCCCGTCCTTCAGTGCTCCCGTAAACTACTTGGGTATCTGTCTTTGATATTCCTTGGAAATCGCTTTTAGAATCATTCAGTAGCTTTTAAGAGAAAAGCTTACTCGTTTTGCCTCTAGCAGAGCCTTATTCGGCGATTTTCTGCTTCACCGTCCACTAAGTTTTCTCCTAACGGAGATGACCTTTTGATGAAACATGCCAGCGTAGATATCTCTCATTCATATCCAATTCATCTGTTCATTTCGGCAGTCTTTCATTGCCACACTTTCAACCCTCTCATACAATGATATTCACAGTCCTGAACGCAGTTTCTGAGCCCTGTTCAAGCTAATAATTAATATTTCCACGTCGGTATACGATTTCAAACTATTATCCCCTATTTTCATCCGTATAAGATAAGGTAAATTTCTCAAAAAAAAAAACTTAGGAGAAAAACAAAACCAAGAGCTAAAGGCTGTGGAACAAAAAAAAAACCACACGTTAAATGGCTGTGAGACTAAGTCTCCGTTGTGCAGGTTGCCTTTATCCGCTTGAGCGATCGCAACTTGTTTTCCGTGAGTCGCTTGTCTATCCACCCTCTCCGCTATTCTCAGATATGAGTCTGAGGCATTGATATGCCTGCTTACTCTCCTAGTTCCATCTATAAGGAGCCGAACAGATCTGCAATTACCCCAATAGTGTCCCTTCAACTAGCGGCTAAGTTTTTTTTTCAGCTGTTTGTAAAGGTTTTATAAAACGGATGGTAATTGAAAATTTAGTTTGTTTTTCTAGTTACAATCTGACATATTGTGCGTATACTATACCATTTCACAATTTTTTTTGAGCAATTTGCTTCTTCAAGCTTTGAAGCGCATTGCGAGCTTGTTTTAATTTTAGCCTTCCATGAGCAATCAATGATCCCTAGCTGCATTCCCTTCTAAAGATGCACCCTTCACTTGAGAGAACTGGCTGTGCTACTGGGCATATTCCCTGTAGGCTCTTAAGAGGTTAAACGCGACGAAAAAGCATTCGGTCTCTATTCGATGCATGCGTTCTCTCTCTCGTCTTCACATTGACTTATGGTACCCATACGTATCTCTCCATTTTCGTACTTCTTGCTTTGGTTATGTTTAAACCGACTTGTATTCCTAGATTCCTGTAGAACTCCGCAATTGATAGGGAAGTGGTTTGAGGAATCTCAATTTGTTGTTACTCGTGTGTATCCTCTTACCAAAACATTCATAGTAAGGGTGCCTTGGCGACGACAAGCATGGCGCTATTTGTGTTTCTCTGGGAAGCGTAATCTATTCTGCAGTTCTATCAGCACACGAATTGTTACGAATTTGTAATTCGAATTGTAACCGACTTTAATTGATGCTTTGAGTTACTGATCAATGAGATTATAGGTATTATAGGTACAAGGCAAGGAAAAACTAAATAGCGTACATACACATCACCTGTCTTTGGATCCTTCTTTTCTATACCATAAAGTGATAAAAAATAAAAAAAATAAAGCTTGCGGCGTTGATGATTCCCTGAGGATGTGCTATGCATTCGACTTCATCGAGCATCGTTTGGAGGTGACTGAATGCATACTCGTGTGTATCCTCTTACCAAAACATTCATAGTAAGGGTGCCTTGGCGACGACAAGCATGGCGCTATTTGTGTTTCTCTGGGAAGCGTAATCTATTCTGCAGTTCTATCAGCACACGAATTGTTACGAATTTGTAATTCGAATTGTAACCGACTTTAATTGATGCTTTGAGTTACTGATCAATGAGATTATACCTGGAAGGATAGAAGGGTTGATGGGCCATAGGAACGAGGATTGTTTCCACGTGTGTTGGAAGGCGCCCCGACCACTGCATCACACGCGCCCTCTTAAAGTGATGGGAACTATATTCCTTAATTCACCAAATGTGATAAAACACTGGAAGAGTTTGGTAAAAACGCTTCTATTCTTGCTAGTAAATACTTTTTACAGCAGATTTTCAAAGAACCAATTGTAGGGTATCTCCGCATCAATAGAAGCCTTATTGGGAATTCCAATTTCCTAGCTTATTAAATATTTCCGAGCTTTTTTCACCGTAATGCAGTTCTCCATATTTCTCACATTTCCTTAGTTTTTGAACTATTGGACATTTAAACACATGAATGTGTTTCTTATATCATCATGTCATCGCAACGGCATCTTTTGCAGCTCTCCAATTTTATCCTGAAGTCGTCAGAAATGCTTAAAGCTTCCATCATGACTCTTGTATTTGTTCCTTTTGCATTCGAACTTCATCCATCTTTGCTACTCATTTTATAGCCACTTTTTCCTGTACTTTCACCAAATTGTAACAAAACGTTTATTTCTCGTGATAGAACAATGTTATTCTTTTTTTCATTTTCAACTAAACCTCTATGTGAATTGAATGCCCAAGCGCTCTAAGTTTGCAAAAAAAAAGCAACACGATCTCTGGTCGTATACCAGGTGCTCCCTGTTTAACACGTACTTATGCCTCGATAAGCAGACAGTTCTAGCGCCAATGACTTGTGTTGACTGCTTGGATCGTTCTGCTGAAGAACAGGATTTATTTCAGATACAGGTCGACATGAATGACCACTGCTTCCCTCAGCCGTTGTAGAACACTGTTCCACCATAGAGCGTGCTAACCAAGTGACAGCCATGTTAGGGCCAATGAGGTCGTTTCGAACTCGAATGTCTAATTTTTAGTCGACGAATGAAGTACAATGAAACGAAGACGAATCCTCAACGCACTTCTACTGCTTGTTCTAAATCATTTTTCCAACGCCATAGATGGTTTGTTCTTAAGTGGTTTATGCGTTTTCCTTAACAGTGTGGGGTAAGACTCTAGATGGTTTCTTCAAAATACAAAACACGTCAAAAGTCGCTGTACCTCGCTAATCCCACGTATTCTGCAGATTCTTACCAGAGCTATATACAAGCTCTGGCATGTGAGTTGTCTTTTAGTTTTTATACTTACTTTAAGTTTTTCTTTTATCTTTAACGAAAAGCCTTAGTGTATATGGGAATAAATTGAAATACACGAAACTTCTTTCACAGCACTGGTCGGTCACTATACGGTGGTTTGGCCAAACGAGCGTTACAAAAACGTGTGGCACCGATTACTTACAGGTTTTCCTTACACATGAGGACATTCGATAACTTGAAGCTTCACAGATTGTCGTGGCTAAAAACAGCTTATCCTTTGAAGGATTAGAGATGATTAGTGAAGGCAACGAAGCGGAATGAGTAACTGTACCTTAAGCGATGCTCTGAGCCGTTCTTTGTGCATGATGAACTTTCGCAGCTCTGCGTCCCGACATCGATTACTGCTATTCAGGAAATGGCTTCATTTAGCATGTCGACTATCACTGACATCAATATGGAGAGCTGCTAATTAAATCACCACGACATTTAATTGGGTTCCGGTTTCGAGGCTGAAAAAATCACACTTTTCCTTGAATGAATGGCCATAGAGTGCAGATAGCGCAGTGGTACTCGTGGAGAACATCACGAGCGCGGTGCTGGTTCGACCACCCATTCTTAACGAACCTTTGTCTTCTGCAGGGTCAGAAACTTGGTAACAGGTTTTTTTTCGAAAGGTCGACTCGCAACAATTCAAGTGAGAAGGCTCTCTCCCGTCTATCTCAGGACTCCATAGGGAATCGACTAGGCCAGCATTCAACGACATTTGTGACGAAGGGAAAAATCTCCAAATGGCAGCCAAACTCACCCGCAAAAAAGTTGGAAAACCTTCATGGATGGTGGAACAACAGATGTGAAAGAGAGTCGTGGAAAATAAAAGAAAAAACCAAAAAATCGATATGTTATCATTCCGTGGGAAAAAAAACATTCAAGTTTTTCTATGATGCTGAGATATTTGCAAAATTGCGGATCGCAGATGTCTGCGGCGGGGAACGAACGTGCTATTACACTTTCCGGTGGCTAACGCGTCGCGTTCACCACCACACCATGCAGGTTCCTCGTTTCGCCTGTCTCTCAGCTAGTTCTGTCGATCATTGCCATCAGCAATCACCAGTCAGCGAGACTGATTTGATTCGCAGCATACCCACCCATTAAAAAATAAAAAGGTTGAGATTCAAATTTTTGTATAGCATGTCTTCAGAACAGAGTGCTTTCCATTGGTTGAACATGAGAACCTCTGTTAACGGTGAACGAAAAGAACGATGTGATCAGTTTTTCCAAGAATTTTTTCGAAAACTTCTAGGACAACGATATGTACTAAACCCGGTCGAACTCTGAATTAAGGGCGAACACGTTTCGTGGAACTACGCTCTAGTACACCTTTCAATCTGGTCGAACCATTGATAAAGAGTAGAACCGTTATCGTACATGGACAGAGATCTGCATCGGTCAGCATGTTGAGAGCTCCAGGGGATGAGCTTGAAATTGCCTAAGCTCTTTTCCATTTTCTATGCTCGTGCTCCCTGAACGTTGAGTAGAGTTTCTAGGTACAAGCAAAATGTGATCTTCAATCTGCGACCGGTTCAAACTGCATGTTTTTTCGAATATTGTGCAGCTCCTTGCGTTTTACTGGTTCCATTAAACGTTGATTTTTTTAAAGCAGTGTTTTCCGACGTATGTTCTCGCGAATGTAAGTGAGAAATGTGCAGAATGCGATTTGCCTCATTTGGGCTTTATTCGGCTTCCTAAAAATGATGGTAAGTAAGCACCTTAGTGAACATCTTCACTTCTGAACACTACCGTCGACCGCACGATAGATTCGTAGGCCACTTCAGCAATCATTTTTTGAAAAGGTATGGTATGCAGGCGCATTTTGATCCCTAGTCGGTTCCACTGCGGAGAGGACGTTATGCTGCTTGTAATCAGTGCTTTTAAGCGCTGGTCTCCTGATCGACGATGATGCTTAGAAGGCCTACTGACCTTGAAATTACACCCAAATTTGAGCTCCTGTTTGCTCCTAGGCAAATCCCTGCCGGCAGATTTGCTTGTATTAAAACAATTGTGGTAGAAGAGACGTACTGTATGTAGAAATTCAGGAAGTACATTCCTCATTTTCGTTCCGTCCTTTTAGTTTGAGTTCACTGTTTGCAATTTTCTGGTATTCCTTACTTTATATTTGCATATGCCTGAGAAGACTTGTCTTGTTAGATATGCAGATGAATATCAGCTCCGCATTCCCGTTGTTCCGTCCATCTTCCTTGTATGGACGCGTGTACATTTCCGATAGTCTAGGATTTGATATCTACACGCTGTTGTCACAGCGTGTGAAACGGCAACCACTTGTGTACTGGCTAGGTTTGTGAAACAACGTTTGTTCGAGGATGAGTGTTATTATGTTTTCTTGATGAGCAGACACAAAGGCCTCAAAATAATATTTATTTAATGGTTGCCAACGTTTCAGCTGGTTCGCTCTTTATTTCTGAAGAATCAGAGCTTGGTAAGATTGAACTAATACACACTCCATTGAGTCAATTGCTTAGCCAACTAGTATAAGGAACTTAAACCGAAATCCGTTAAGTAGAAGACTTTGAACTAGAATACATCTCATTTTCGTGCATGATTTTAAGAGAGCGCACAGAACTCATGAGGTATTCTAGATTCGTTTCAAAAGTCCAGAAATAAGCTGCCGTGGGGAGCGCCGCTTTATCGCGTGTGTTCTCACCCCATACCTCAGGCTTCTTTATTGAACTCAGAGAAGCTCGTTGATCACCCATGTAACGTTAGGTGGAGTTCATCTCTGCGATAAGTAGAAAGCTCATAAAAAACGGTGATCGTCTAAGCAAGCTGTTCGACATGCGAGTGAAATTTAGGTTCTAGATTCTCCTTCTGTTGAGATTATGAAACTATTTGACCGTGTAGACTACTCGTCATTCCGATATTTCGAAGCCCTGAAAAAGGGAAACCGCCAAAACGCTAACTTTTGTGAATAGATGGTGTAATAATGATGTGGTGTCTGCTCATCAAGAAAGCATAGAAATTGATAAATTCCAAGGTGGATAGAAAGGCGGTCTCAGGAACTACTCATTCCACGTGTTTTTAGGCTTCCATTGCAGAATATTGCAGCTCTTAGTCCTAAATTGATTTCGTATTCGCATTGCTTATAATTAAATTTGCACAGCTGATTTTGTATAAAGAGATATTCTACTCTCAGCCGAGTCTCTGATTTCCCATTGACTGCGAAGGATTTCATAACATAGGCGCTGACCACCCTAAATGATGAAGTGTAGATGTCTACTGAGTCCACGTGTGGGAGATTCCCACTGCGCTGTGAAGTTCCAACCTACCATAAGAGATAATGCAGCATCGTTTTTCGAAAATGTGCTGAGTTGATTTCTGTAACGCTTTTGAATGCGTAAAATTGAATTTAATAGAATGACTTCTTGGAATAAATTCTGTTCGTGTTCACAGCATTTAATTATTTCTGTGTGCGATCTCGCCTGCGGACGGCTCCAGTCGTATCGAGTACTGCGGAGTACCATTCGAATGAACCGAGCTCGCCCGACAGTACCATTTTATACGAACGCTTTCATATTCGAGCTGTCCTCCATTCCACTCAGTTTAATTCGACGCCTTTACGGGGAACCAGCAATAGCGAGTATTTACAAATTGACACTCAACTTGGATCACTGCTACACTGAAGAAACAAATGGTGCCAAAACGTTAGCCAGAACAAAAATTCATAAGGTCTTCGTATGAGCTTGTCATTAAACAAACATATTGGTCACCCATAGCAAGTTAAAGTGTTCACTGTAGAAAAATTCTACGAAGTTTGGTAATAGGAATTATGAAGTTGATCGTTTGTGATGGTCTAATTAGTAACAAGTACTTCTATCCGGGTAGGATTAAACATAATAACTAAGGAAGCAAAGTAGCTCGTTTTTTAAAATGAATTTTGGGTGCTTGGGGCCCTAGACCAGGGCTAAAGATTTCATAGAATATAGGTCAACAATGCCACTGATGTTAGAGGATTATCATCAGAAATGCGACTCTACGCTCACCTTAACACTTAACCGCCATATCGTGGACTCTGCGAAGAGATGAAGGAGGAAGTCTAACGCTGGTAAACTGCAGAAGAAATTTCAAAGAACGACAAATAAAAAATTTACAGGGTCGTATGCCATCTTTTAACGACGTTATAAGTATTGTACCACATCATTAAAAGGAATAGTATTGTTACACTGCATAAAGGGTTCAAATAAGCAAAACTAGTATTTCCACAGTAAACAACCAAGCCCTCTTCCTCAACCAAACGACGTTTAAAAGCTGCTTGTCAAATGCTTCATCTAAATTATGTTCTCCAGATCCGGCCCGATTGGTGGTGCGGCCTGATTCGTCCACCGTCGTCGTCGACTCCAAAATCAGTTTCTTCTGCCGCGCTGACGGGAATCCTTTGCCGAATATTGTATGGAAAGTGAACGGAAATGTGCCTCTTGATTCACGGTAGTTTTACAGTTTTCGTAATAGCCATAATATTTATTCTATCAATTGGTCTTCTGTTTTACAATTGCTTAGTTTGATTTTCGCCTACCACTTATGTTGTTCTTCTCTGGATACACATACAGCGACACGAAAAACTCAAACGATCGTTGTGAAGGAAAAATAATATAAAATTTTAAAAAAATTGGAAGCAAATATAGTTTGTAGTTTTTGTGATGACAAGGAAACATCTCCTGATCACTTTCTGTGTCACTTTTCAGATTTGTCGTGAAGTCACTACCGACTGGCCTGTCAACGCTCCGAATCGAACCAGTACTAAGTTCGGATAACCAAACTACCATTTCATGCTTAGCTGATAACGGAGTAGCTAATCCTGTGGTGGGCGATGCTGTCGTTACGGTATTGAACAGAGGTAGTGTAGTATTACTAGATCGTTTCATTCATTTGATAACCGCCCGAAGACGTTTTACAGCTGTTTTCCACGTTCAGTACCTCATTCCATTCTCAAGTTACCACGTTACCACTCGAGTAAAAGTACAAAGTTCAAAATACCAAAAGTCTTAATGCACAATATACATGCATATCAGTATTTTCAGCCGATCTTCCACCCGGATTTCCTGTCATCGATGCTCATCCAACGCTCAAGTCCGTTGAGCAGGGCAGAACAGCCCATGTAACGTGCAGAGTAAGATTGTTTTTCTCGCGTTTTCATTAGAGCTGCCTTTGTAACGTTTTTAATTTTATTGTACTTGCAGGAAACTGCAGAGTTCTGTATCGCTTATTTCCTAGCTTTACAATGCGCCATATTTTTCCGTGCTTAGCTATGCTCTGAGCATTTGTTGCGTAGTGACTAGAGTTCCCCTAAAATACACACAAAGTGATTGGTTGGATCCATTGTCCCGAGCTTGCGAAGCCTCATGCTTTAGATGTTGCCTAATTGTACTTCTTCGGAAACATAAAAACGCTGACTTAATCCATCGTCAGGCCTTCATAAACTGCTCAGGCCTAATGCACCCAGTGACCCTCGCGATGCCCAATAGAACCCAATGCATAAAGCATCCCTAAAGGAGTAATCAGTGCCGATTCTATGTCACCAACAATGTGTTAGAGTAACTCCCACGTCCGACTTTCTATTAACCTCGGCATTGATGGAATAATTCTTTTTACTTCTGTTTAGCAAACACGAGGTGTTATTTTATTTTTTATTTACGTACAAGCTGACGTTTCGGCGGATTTCGCCTTCCTCAGAGCCTGGAAAGGTCACGTTGACTGCAATCTACATGGCCAAACACCTCCATAACTAAACAGAGAAAATGCTAAATCAAAATTTCAATCACATTGAACACAGAGTCTTTGCACATTTACCGCTTTCTAAACTCACTCACATATTAAGTAGAAGGCTTATTTTCTCTGTTTGGTTATGGAGGTGTTTAGCCATGTAGATTGCAGTCAACTTGACCTTTTCAGGCTCTGAGGAAGGCGAAATCCGCCGAAACGTCAGCTCGTACGTAAATAAAGAAATAAAATAACACCTCGTGTTTGCTAAACGGAAGTAAAAAGAATGTGTTAGAGTAATCAAGTTAGCTGATTAGAATCTTAGATTACCAGTCTTCGCAGCTTGTGCAAGTCCTACCACTTCCTTCATTTGTTTGTTGTCGATTCCTGGAACTGTCACCAGCACAGATGGTCGGATTTATGTTTGGGTTTATTATTAATTTGTGGATGTATCATTCTTTTTTCTTATTAATATGATGGATGGTAGTCCAGACATAGATCTTCTTGGGAAAGTTCGATAATCCTGTTATGGCGGCTTCAGCTCATCACCACCGAATGCCGCCGACTTTTGTGGATCGGGGGACGTTTGTTTCCTTACGACTAGGATTTCTCAGAGGTTGCAGTGGCTTAGTTCTCATAGACTTCAGGAGATGATAGCACAGGAGTGACCATGCCGTTGAGGACGGTACTGGTTGGACAAGCGTGGGGTTCACCAAACACGTCATCTCTCTGCGGTCAAGAAATTAGTCTTTGCTCAGTTCATCCCTCTCTCCTTCCCTCTCCCCGTTCCCTCCCTCAGCCCACGGAACTCTCTACTAGGGCGGCTATCCTAGGACTCGGGAGAGATTTTACTCGACCAGCATTCAACGAAATTCGTGAAAAGCATCAAACAGCGGCCAAATTCACATGGAAAAATCTAGAAGACAGAGGACAGTTGTGGACGATGCGTGCGAGAAATGAATCGAATGCAAGAAGAGCTGAGATCCAGGCAGTGGGCATGAAGACCGGTCATGTAAAATAGAATAAAAAATGAGACAAGTTTTGTGGCGACAGCGAATCATTTAGTTCATGAGACAACTAGTGGTACCGCTCAAGACTGTGTATTAAACTGTGGCTGTATTAACTGTGTACATCTGAGTTTTTTTTAAAGTTGGATACTTTTTATTTTTTCAAACAGAAGAGCTTTACGAAATAAAGCTGCTTTTGAATTTTCCCGAAATTAATTCTTATCTGACTAAAGACTTCCATTCGACGTAAAGAAGCTCGACGGCATTTTCGACACGTCGGATATCTTGTGTTGACATGTTTTTTTCCAAGAAACGGAATGTACATAATCAAATACAATATATGCGTATTTTTTGGCTAATCCACATATCCGTCGTCTCCTATTTTATGTTTTCGGTTGAATAACACATGGATCATCACGTTTATTGCACGACCTTACTTTTACGGTTCATAACGATAGGCTACCCAAAGGTAACCTTGCGGGATTTACTAATGTAGAAACTACTTGGATACTTAGATGGCCCGCACTTGTTGTGGGCCAAAATCTGCTCCACGTAGTCACCACCACAGGCAGCCGCCGCCCTTGTGGATCAGAGGGAGATTTGCCACCATGCGACTAATTTGGTACCAGAACGGTGGTGGACCCTGGTAGTGATTCGCTCATAGCTAGGCTTCTTGATGGAAACACAGGACTCCTTCTCAACTTGGGAGAGACTACTGGGAGAATGAATCCCCCGCTCTTCATCGCCGCCCGACATCCGTGAACACTTCCTAGCCACGACGAGACTGCAAACCATTGGGAGCAACGTAGTGTATTAGTTAAAGGTAATTCAAATCGCCGTTTACATACCTTTCAGTCATTTGAGAGCAGACTTTCTCTTGAATCGTGCAGGATACCAACATAGAAGTGAATTCTCTTTTCTGAATCAAATTTTTCAAGTGCATGTTCGCATCTGGCGTCGAATCACTTTTCCATAGCTTGTTGATGATCCACGTATTTATTCCAAGCGTCTTGAGACTCCTCACACGAAGATCTGGTGTTTTTTTTTGAAACTTTCGAATGATGAAAGATTAAACGCGAATAACACGTTTTTGTCGAAAAACTTTTACAACCTTTCTTTTGTAAGTCTTTACTTAACACGTTTAGGTTAGAGGTGATCCAAGACCAAAGATGTTATGGCTGCGAGACTTAGTACCAATTGACATTAGAGCGGAAGGACGGTACTCAGTCTCCACCATGGGAAATCCAGGTATTAGTAGATTTTTCTTTAGCGACTATATTTTCATACGTTGGATTTGCTAATTACAGTGAGGACTCTTGTCTCTTGTACCAGGACTGTCGTTCAATTACTAATGCTTTGTATTCATGAATCCTACGCTTTCTCATTCTTTTATTTTTGGAAATAGCATAAAGTGCTTCTTTTGTCTGAAAAGGCTATTGTTTTGAACATTGGCAAATCTAAAAATTCGACTGAAACGTTCATTTTCGAATGCGAAGACTAATCGGTTACGACAGCCCATTTGCTCAGAATTTTACTTTATTTGGCCCATCTTAACGTCTACTGTGCCGATTCCATCACCCCTCACATTCATTTCGTTTTTCGCATCCATCAAGTTCGATCCGCGAAGGTCTTCCAACTTTACGTATGGCTTCTGTTGCTACTTGAGGATTTTCATTTTATCTTAATGTCGTAGAAAGCTGGTCGAGCAATTCACACTGGAGTCCAGGGATATCCGGGTCGGAGCGTTCCCAATTGGGCTGCAGAGAGTGATTTATTTTCCCAGATAAGTCTGGTACCATCTTTCCATGGTATGAGAGGTTGGTTGGCCAGAACCGGAATCGAACTAGCACCTTGCTCGTGGTAACGGGCATCACTACCGCTTCCCTATCCGCTCTTCTATTTGTTTAGAATTTATTGTATGTTTATATTATTGTGTATATACACAAATATGTGCACGCTTTAATAAATTACCAGCACAATTTCCACAGTGAGAGGGAGCGCATGGAAATGTTAAAAATAACCAACATTTTTAGGAGCGCTGATGATCCAACAGGCAAAAGAAGAGGACCAAGGGAAATACGAGTGCGTGGCACGAAACACCTACGGTGTTGTGCACTCCAAAGCTGCCCACCTCTACGTGAAAGGTCGGATGTTGAATTTTGTCTCACTTTCTAGACTTCATGCAGAGGCAGCTTCTTCTCTATGAAAGTTCATTAGTTATTCTGGTTTTAATGTCTGCGGTGAACCTTAAAAAGGGCAGTGCTAATTTTTCCTTCAGGCAATCACATCTATTTTGAGGCCAGTAGTGGCGACTAAGAGAGCTGTAGTCTGAAAAATTTGTCTTTTTTCCATAGTTATGTCTTTTTTTGAGTGGCGATATTATTTCTTAATTTGACTATTTTCTATAACTAAAACTCCGCTTTGAATGATTTGTGTTTCACAGAGACAATTATGCATAGATGTCTACATTTTGTATGCAGTTTCCAATCATTTACTCTCGGACCACATTGGTTCGTAGGAATAGCCGCGATTTTGTTGTTGTACGAAGGAAAATTTATGTGGCTCATTATTACTGCAGGAGTAGCTGTTGCATAGGAAATTGGATTAAGAGATATAGTGGGGTCGTGGGCCTCATTGGGCCCCTCTCCTGCACACCATCGCAACAAAATCCCCACTTGAGGCCAGATTGTTTGCCGTGAGTTTTACCACCGATGGTATCATATTCGCACGCAATCCAGGCCCTCTTTAGCACGAATTTCGCGGCACCATCATGTTTTCTTTTTAAATTTCTTTTTACCAATGGTCAATAGTCAGAGATAAATTCTCTCTCTCAATGTTTATGGGAGTTCTCACTTTCTCCTTTTCTATTGATAAAAACTTTCAATAGCTAGAGATTTATCGTCTATTTGACAGCGCAGACTGCTAGACACAAGGGAAGTGGGAAGTTGGTGCAGTCATTTATCTCCACCATTTTATTTTTTGAAAGGCAGCGAATGCGATTAACTCTTTGGCTCCCAACGATTTGCGCGCTCCATGCGTTCAGGTTTGGGAATATCTCCGATGCTAAACTAGATTTTTGTTGGAATTTAGCGCTTCAAATACCTTTTAAAAACTTTGTGATCTCACAGATGTCGAACACCTATGATACTCCTTGTGTCTGACATCGACGAAGTGTTATTAGCCATTAGCTACACGAAACATTGGTCCTGATATTCTAAGAAGCCATCTGACACATTTGTGGAGAATGCCATTATCTGTGTGATTGGTAACTTTTCGCTTACAGATCTCTTACCCAGTTTTTGTAAAAGACAGACGACGGAACGTTGCCTACTGTTGCTGTCATTCCCATAGCCATTCGTCATCAAACCCGCATCTGGCCCTTATGAGTCTACTGGACGGAGGAGAGAAAACCATTCATTGTTTTCTGCGAACGCGTCCTCCGCAAATCCTATCGTCGTTTCTCCACCTAGCTGACACTTCTTATATTTAGCAGCACTTACTCGTTCGCCATATCTTTCCGTATAATAAATTTAGCTTCATACAAGAAAGACGACGGGCTTCTATGTTTGGGGTCAAATCTTGTTCTCCACCGAAAGACTCTTCAATTTTCGGACTCAGAGCGACTTAACATCCTCCGCTAGCCGATTCTTCATGTTTTTCAAATTCTCCACACCTTTCATTTGCAAAAAAGGGGCGATTTCCTCAGTCTACTTAAGTTCATGAAAGAAGAGAAACTGTTTTACATTAATGGAGTGAAGAAGTTCTATATCAGCTGATGCTTTAAGCCACTCAGCTTCTTTCTTTTTTGAAGAACAGTGTGATAGAACTAAAGTACTGTTTGGTTTTTCGGGAATACGTTTGTCTCAAAACAGACCGAAGCGGCCCATGTTCATGAACAATCCGCTTCGGATGTGGTCTGCCACCAGTGAATGGATTTTTCAAATTAAGAAGGAAATAGAAACCAGTGATTGGAAAATCTTTCATCCTGGAGTGCCTAAATGGTCGCCCTTCTCAATGCTCATTAGTCTTTCGCAACATTTGCGAGGAAATTTAATTTTACCAAATTTACGACTGCTCGTAAATGAACGTCAGAATAGCGAATTGCCAGAAATAAACCAATGTATAGTTAGCTGAGATATTTCATAGCATCTGAATGTACGTTCACTGTAGGTGTAGATCCTTGTAACCGGCTGGCCTATTAAGAGCAGTATAATTAAATCATGACAGTTTGCCAGCACTGCTAGCCACTTAATTTGGAAACTAGAGCTCGGCTTCCTACGTCGCCCACGGGTGGTAGGTTGATTAATTGCGGAGACTGCTGTTTCCAAGGGAATCGTTGCTATGCTCCGCCGTAGGAATTCTAAGACCTACCACCCATCCATAGAAACCTAACAACTTTTGTGATGAAGTAATGCGCTAGCACGAATACCTCGAAATTCTAGTCAAAATAACACTCAACTAACACTCAACGTGCTAGTGAGAAGAGTATAGAACAGATCCTCGAAACGCAGTCGAGCCAACACACGAAATTGACCCTATTTACGAATGACAGTTGATACAGCGAACAAATCGGATAATGGCTAGAACTTGCAGACGTGTGACCAATCACTAGATGAGCACTAAATATCGTGAAAGCAGGTAAATAAATAAGACCACTGGAAGGGTAATCACTGTGGAGTTCCAGCGTTACCGGGAGTAAAAGAGCTGTGCCAAGTGGTTTTTCTAAGCTTTTTTACCTATTGGCAGCGTAATACAACTACTTAGCACTTTTGGAGAGCTTCGCAACATTGGTTCTGTCGAAAACTCTCCGAACACATGTCCTTTCAATGTCCACAAGCTTCCCATCTAACTGCCACCTTCCATGTGAAGACCATTTGAAGCTTTGATATCTAGGGCGCGTGTGGCGCAGTGGTTGGAGGCGCCACTGCGGCGCGCACGTGAAATGCGCCCATGGCCCGCCAAGCCTTCCATCCCTCCGGGGTCGGCAAATTGGTACCAGACTTGTCTGGGAGGATAGCAGCACTGGCTCGATGCATCGGCCGGCCACCGCGAGTCATTGTAAAGGCCAGATATGCAATCAATCATCTCCAACGATGCTTAGTGAAGTCGAATGCATGGCGCATTCCTCAGGGATTGATCAACACCGAGAACTTTATCCTTTGTCCTTTTATATCTCACATGCAAATGCACAAACTGAATTTAGTCAACAATTTATTTTTCCAATTTATAATTTATCGCGCTCGATATATGTGTTGCAGTGCGATCATTCGTCAGCCGTCAGGTGACTGACTGACCCTTACCAGTTCCATGTACCCCTATAAGCAGACTTACTCAGACGAGAGCAACGTGACATGCTCATCTATTAAACATTGATAGAAAAAGCAGAAAAAAGAAGTTTCAAATTCTATTTGCTGCCTCTTCATTTTTTCATGGCACGGGATGATGTGAATTGCAACCACAATGGAGGTGAGATGGGAGCAGCGTCAGCTTCACCGAGTTCAATGGTGTTTTGTGCTTACCAAATCATTCCGTTGCCTGTTGATTGCTGATAGCACTTATAGAGTAAAAATGTGGTTGAGAAAAAAGCAAAGCGAAGCTAGCAGTTGTTGTCGTGGATAGCATGAGAGCACCGGTAAGGATAATTACAGGTTAGGAACCCACGTGAGGTTCCGCGTTTTCCTTATATCTTAGCATCTTTGTGGTCGAAAAAAGTTTTGCATGACGATTAGCAATTTCGCAATGCACAAAAGTGTTTTTGAGTGTGAAGCAAATGTCACGTTAACCGGCTTTGTCAACTAGCCTCGCCCCAAGTGATGCAGGATGAAAAGGAGCTCGACCTCATGAAGCTGAACACTCAATCTGGAGCCAATCACCGCCTTTGATGTTGCCAATCATGTGCCAACCTTGTTTGTTTAAAATCAACGACTGCAAAGTTCAACTAACCAATTTTTCTCCGGTTTTATAATAGTAGCGATGGTGAATTAACTTCTACGTTTGGCCTTCTTTGTCTGTGTTTCTACTCAAGGGATCTAATATTTTTGCATCACTGAATTTCTTGTTGTCTGTTTAAAACACATTTCCTTTCTTTTCTCACAAAGTGTGTTTCCTCGGCTACCGTTGAATAATTGGATGAATATGGTCAACATTGACAAACTTGGGCAGCTTCATTGAATTTTTCTTCTGTTGAAATATACGGTATGAGCAATGAGTGTTATAAAATTAGAAAGAAAACTGTCGTAAAATTACTGCTATCGCACTTATCATTTCGTCGTTTCTCTAGCATTCATCACACATATCAGAACATAACGACTCGAAGATCCTCTTACCGCATCTGGATCGCAAGCGACACTCTATTCTCCGCGACGATGTCACATTACGGCAGTGACCGTGTATTGGCAGATGTTATATGCGAGCGCAAGCGCTCTTGAACCGGTTTGGAAGTCCACTCGGGAGCAATTCGTTGCTGATTCGTGGAGATCGAAGCAGGAGGAGCACTGAACGTGGTGCTAACGCAACAGAAACGGCACTCATCTCCTGGCTTAAGCATTTTCGTTTCCTGCTATCGTTTAGAACAAGACAAGTCATTCTGCATGTACGTCATTGTATACGCAGAAAATGGATTTTTCACATTGTTCAATTTCCGCAGGCATTCCGAATATTCGTCCAGTATTCCCGCTGTTCATCGCATTTGCTTTCTCTTTTCCTAGCCAAGCTGATTATTCCATTGATTTTAGATGTTTCACACGTAATTCGTGATGATGTTGGTGATGATTTACCAGACTTTGGGGTCAGTCAGCGCCTTTTTGGGGCACACACTGCCTTTACATCTCTTTGGCATCGAGACACACATCAATGCAAGCGAGTCCGGTTTGTGACTTGAGCCAAGTTGTATAGTGTTGCTACGAAATTCATTGAACTCAAAACTATGGAGGTCGAGTGCGAGCAGAAGCATGAACTAGAAAAACGTCTACGATTAATGATAGTAAGCAAAGATAAGATAAGCAAAGATAGGGTGTGTGTGGCCCAGTGGTTGGAGGCGCCACTGCGACGCGCACGTGGAATGCGCCCATGGCCCACCAAGCCTTCCATCCCTCCGGGGTCGGTAAATTGGTACCAGACTCGTCTGGGAGGATAGCAGCACTGGCTCGATACATCGGCAGGCCACCGCGAGTCATTGTAAAGGCCAGATATGCAATCAGTCATCTCCAATGATACATAATGAAGTCGAATGCATGGCGCATCCCTCAGGGATTGACCAACGCCGAAAGCTTTATCCTTTAGCTTCAAGCAAAGATAAGATTGAGAGACCCTACACTACTCGATCTAATTTCAGTTCGGCGGGTTCCACCATATTTTTCCTACAAACTAGAGAAGGTCTACCGTGTTGGGGCCGGTGGCAGTGTGAACTTGACATGTGTTGCAGTCGGATTTCCTATGCCAAGGGTATTCTGGAAAAAGAGCGACGACGGTATGTTACTCATTTATTCATTTGTTTTACTATTATTTACGACAACCTCGTTCATCTTGTCAGGAATCTACGATACTACTACTCATTAATTCATTAGTTTACTTTATTATTTCTTCATTCTGCGGTTGCTTTGGACAAAAAAGAAAGAAGTTGTAGTGATGCTGAACGATCCGGCAATGGCACCAATTGGAAAGAATGTGCTCACTCTGACCAATGTCGAGCAGTCGGATAACTTTACTTGCGTCGCTGTTAGCAAGCTGGGCAACATCGAAGCCACTACACTTGTCGACGTGCAAGGTATTGCCTTAACACCCAGACTGTTCCTAAATTTCATTTCACTTCATCGACAGTGAGCTTAAGAAACTGAACTAGTTATTCGTTCATTGATCGTCTGATTTCCATTACAACTTTAATTCATGCTTTGAGTTATTGGTCAATGAGATTACAGGTACTACAGAACAAGGAAAAACAACTAAATGGAGTACATACACATCACCTGTCTTTGGATCTTTCTCTTCTATACCGTAAAGTGATAAAAAAAATAAAACAATAAAGCTTGCGGCGTTGATCAATCTCTGCGGATGTGCTATGCATTCGACTTCATCGAGCATCGTTTGGAGGTGATTGAATGCATATCTGGCTTTTGCAATAACTCAAGGTGGCCTACCGATGTATCGAACCTGTGCTGCTATCCTCCCAGACAAGTCTGGTACCAATTTGCCGACCACGGAGTGATGGAAGGCTTGGTGGGCCATGGGCGCGGGGACACGTGTGTTGCAGGGAGCCTCTGATCTCTTCGCCACACGCGCACTCACCGTATCTCGAAGGTTTCAAAATAATTCATTCTTAAGTCACGTTCGTTAGAAAAAAGCGGCCAACCTCTGATTCGACAGCTTTTGTAAAACCAAGAAAGCTTAGATTGTTGTGGAATAACGCTGAAAGAAGAAAACATAAATTATTTCAGGAGGAATCTATGAAATTTATCTCATCTGTTAACGTGACAAATACTAGATTAAGAACAGTTGAATAAAAACGTTACGACAAAATTTTCCAGTGTTTTAAGCTTTTTTTATAAATTATTTTTCGATTTCAAGCACCATTTCATAATGAATTCATGCGACGAAACAAACAGCTTACCGTTGTTTAGCACTGCCGCCTCCGCCCCGGAACTTCCAGGTGTCCTCCGTCACCAGCGACACTGTCACCCTCACATGGCAAGCACCGACTCTGAACGAGCCGGCTAGGGAATATGTAGTCAAATACCGGCAAAAGTATGTTGTTCATCATTGTGTTATTTCTACATTTCGCTCACAATACCTTTCCTTAGTCGTCGATCTTTCGAAGAAATTTTTCAAGCCGACCGTTATTTAACCTGGGTAATAATAATCAATTCCGTTTTGCACTATTAAGCTAGCACAAGGTTGATAAAAGATTTATTCGGCTAAGGTTTCGAAATCTTCGTCTTTCCCAGGGCCTCGAAAAACAGTGTGTGCAGTTCAGGGTGCTAAACAAAGATCTTCCAAGGTTATAGAAATCTTCGAGAACTTAGTTAGCTTCCTTCAAATTCCAAAAGAAAACTGCGGCTGATATTGTGCGTGTGTATTTCTGTAGGGTTTGGATGTGTATGCCTGTGAGTGTATGCATGTGTGACAATGTGTCCATACTTATACGTGTCTTTAATACGTATGTAGGCATAAGAAGCGTCATAAACTTTCTAATTTATTATCATGACAATTTTTTTTCTGTCGTTTACGTCAGAACAACGAGAGCAAAGAGGTTACGATATTCGGAAGATATGTAACGGATGAATATAAATCATCTGCTCATAGCTTATCAAGTACTGCTTCGAACGAATAACAACTAACCAGATAAAGTCTGATATAGCTGTATGGTAAAAAAAACTCGCTTCTTTCCTTTTGAAAAACGTCTTTCAGTGCTTTGCATTCTGATGTTCCTAGATTAACCCTGAGATCGCAAGGTTCACCAAAAGTTAGTGTAAAGTACGCAACCGAAATCGTTCCGTAAAACTTCTTTTGAGTGAACCTTAGAATAGAGGGCGGAAAGCACACTGGTAACCTTTCGGTCGTCACGAGCATGGTGCTGGTTCGACTGTTTCCCGGGCTTACCAAGTTTCATCTCTCTGTGGTCAAGAAATTGGTGCCGGACTTGTCCGGAAAAAGATCGCTCTCTGCAGTCCAATTGGGAACGCTCCAGCCCGCCTATCTCAGGACTGCAGGGAGAGTCGACTCGGCCACTGTTCTACGACATTCAAGACGAAATGAAAGTCCTCAAACAGTAGCCGAAATCACGTAAAAGTTGGAAAGTCTTCGCAGGTAATGGATGGAATGAAGCAAATCGATGGTGAAAAATGCTAGGATTCACAGGTAGACGTAAAGACGGGACATGGGAAAATAAAAAATAAGAAAAAATCATGTAATTGTCGCAATTTTTTAAAATGATTAGCCATTCGTAATAATCGTAGAACCCCACACCACCCACCCAGTAGTTCTCGGCAACCGCATTTTTTTTGGATCAGATTTTCCATAAGGCTGAGCTCGCAAATTCAAAACGCATGGATTTTCATTAACTTTGTCGATAAGACATGCATGCCCTTGATACGTTTCATCTATTTCTACTTTCCGTGTGATCTGTTAACTAACATGAAATTTTGAGGTCTCTTCCTCGAGCAGTCGAAGCATCCGCTGGGTATGTTTGCAGTGTCGTGATATCGATTGCATGGTCATTTCACTTGTTTTTCTGATGTCTTGAAAATTTACCTAGAAACATTCTCCTCGAACTGGTTTTTTTTCCTCTCTGGACTTCGTTATTAGTAATCTACAGGTATAGCGACTCCAATGCAGTAAAGAAATTTCGAGTTGATCCCAGCTTAACGAGCGCTACCATCGACAGTTTGGAACCGTTCCAGGTACATTTTATCCTTAAAATTCCGCAGTCGTTAAGTTGTGCTTGTAAAACTGATGTATGCTTGAAATTTTTAGCTGTATGAATTCACGATTGTGACTGTGGGAGAATTCGGTGAGGGCCCAACTTCAATAACAAAAGAAGCTCAGACAGCTCCTGCAGTTCCAGGAAGTCCCCCATTAAAGGTAAACGCTGTTGAATGAAATAAGCACTACTTATTTGAATGACATGAAAATCGCAAACTCTGTGCCGTAAAATTCTTGTGTTTTGCGATGCCATTTTCCATCTGGGAAAATTGAAAATTATATCATTACTTGTATCTCAGTACTGATGAAACTTCCATGATAAGCTTTCCAGCTTAGCAGAAAGCGTTTATCCGTGCCAATAATATGACTATAACGCCCATAATTCTCAACATGCTTGTTGAGCAAACGCGAGGTGCTACTTCACTGTTTATCCCGGTAAAGTCTACGTTTCGGCACTATCGACTTCTTCAGAGCCTGGAAGGGTATATTGACATGCAGTTCACTGCCCCAAACGCCTCAATAAAACAAACAGAAAGATGAAGATCTGAACGGCAATGACACGATCAACAAATTCTTGAAAACCTGCCGTTTATTATGTGCCTTCCACTGAGCAAGAACAGCTGATCAGAGTCGCATATGGTCGATGAATGAAACATCCCACATCAAAAGTCGATGCGAAGGTACGAGACGAGATCACGAGTAATCTCTTGACATTCAACCATCCTATTCATTCTGGGATTTTCGTCTTTTATCCAAAAGTTCACGGATCTCCCTCATACGAGGGATCTCCAGCCACTCAGTCGCAGGGCCACGTGGCGCGCCCCCAGGAGGCGGATAGGGTGTTAATCACGGACCAAAAGCGACCTTTGCTTCCCTGAGACGCAGGTGGATCCAGTGGATGGACTCGCTGTTTCTGCTGCGCCGATTTGGCACATACTTTCTGTATTTGCTAGACGTATTCATGCATGCGTGTGTGGATGCGTTCTCGCTTTATGCGGATTGTATTCTACGAGTTAATTCGGCCAAAAACGTGCAATCAAGTAACAGAGAAGTATATGGAAGGCGGTTAGGAGTCGCCTCCAACGGATAAGCTCCATGTCCACTCTGGGAGAGCCTGGCAAGTTATCTATGGGTGTACCCAGTCCCACGTTGTGCCCAATAAGCCATACGTAGGTATCAAAAAGCTAAAAGCACTCGAAGAAATGGACTTCATTCCTCTGACCGCGAAAGGGTCCCTATTTGGTAGCGTTGCGTATTGCGAGTACGAAGAGGATGTCAAGATCTCAGGACCATTCGAAGCTGCCTAATCCACAAAGAACCAACGTGACAATATGTACCTACAATGCACTCACATTTGCATTCTCGATAGAAGACTTGATTACTCTAGCAAGAAAAATGAGGTACGAGACGTCATCGGCCTAGCCGAGACAACGCCGTCTGTGACACCGAAGAAGAGCTGTTTAGGGGTAAATATGGGACCCTCCCATAAACATCGATTTATTTGAACAGCTCACAAGCCAAATCGGACGTTTACGATTAAAAAGATGTGGAGCAATACCGGCTTTGACAATCTTCGTCGTTTACGCGCCGACATCAAACTATGACGAAGAAGTCGAAGCGTTCTGTATGGACATGGAGAAGTCCTGCAGAGAAGACCATACAATCGTCAAGGTCATCATTGGAGATTTTATCGCCAATATTGGACCAAGGAAAACGTCTGAAGAATGTCATATTGCGACTCACGAATTAAAGTGGAACGAACAGGAAGAGCGGCTCTCTGAGTTTATCATGGCGACCAAGACCATCCATGCATGGTAAGTCGCAATTCCAGAAGCTTCACCCTCAACGCTGGACGTGGGAATCTCTCAATGGAGAGTACCATAACGAAAGAGACCACACTATAGTAAATAGAATATTTTGCCAAACCGATGTCACCGTTGTCCCAAAATTCCGCACGGAATCAGACCACCGTCTCCTTCGTACTAGATTCTATTTCTCGCGGAAAAGAGAAATTCACTAAGTTCGCCAAATTCAAAAACCGAAGTCCCAGCACCACGATAAACTGGGACTTCTTCAAATCATTAGTCGGCTGTTGGAAAGATAAGGCTGTCGATAACATCGACGAGAAATACGATCGGCTCATTCAACAACTTCACGTTAGCGATTTGAAAACTGGGAGTTCGAAAGTCACCAAGAGACGTCTGTCTCTAGAAACTCTCGAGCTAATACGCCAGCGTCGAATGGCACGAGCAACCGCGAAATAACATCCGAACTTTGAAAACAAGACAGGCGATAAAAGATCTTGAAGAGAGAAGAGCAGCGGTAATGATCGAAGCTGCAGTACGATGGACCACATCCACACGATAACAAAACTCGTTGAAGTATCGCGAGAGCACAAAAGATCGCTGTGTCTCACTTTCATAGATTTACAGAACGCCTTCGATTAAACTGAAACAGAAGCAGTCATGGAAGCCCTTGATAATCAGGGATTCCCTACTCAGTACATAAAGATTCTTCGTAAACTTGACAAAAATTTCGCGAGGAAAATTTCACCATTCTACAACGATATTGACGTTGACGTCAAAAGAGGAGTTAGGCAAGGCGATACAATCTCGCCAAAATTATTTACCGCCACCCTCCAGAACGTCATGCGAACATTGGAATGGGATAATATGGGAGTGAAAATCGGTGGTCGGAAGTTACATCATCTTCGCTTTGCTGATGATATCGTTCTTATAACATCAAACATTAGCCAAGCAGAACGTATGCTTACCGACTTTGATAAAGCATGTGGAAAGATTGGTTTTCGGCTAAATCTCACAAAAACGATATGCGTGAGAAACGGATTGGTTTCGTCTGCCCATTCACGCTCAACGGAGCGAATATCGCCGAATGCTCCAGTTAGCTACAGAGCTGAACAAAAGGAAACGAGCGACATGGGGAGCTTTCAAAGGCATCGAGGATTACTGAAGAGGACAAAGAATACCCGACTCCGTGCCCACCTTTTCGATTCAACGGTACTTCCTTCCTTAAGGTATGAGTCAAAAACCTAGTCGCTGTGTAAGCAGGATGAAATCACTCAGCGTTATTAGACGTGCAGTCGAAAGGACGATGCTATGACTATCCCGTTTTGCACAAGTAAGGGAAGGGATCCGAAACTTCGACCTGCATCAACGATTAAAGATCAACGATGTCGTTCTGTACGCCAAACAGTCGAAGATAAGGTGGGTCGAACACGTAATGCGTATGAACGAGAGCCCATGGACAAAAGGCGTTAGTGACTGGATTCCTCGGGATGTCAAACGTACTGCAGGAAGACCACCTACGCTATGGTTGCAGTTCTTCACGAAAGAATCAAAAAAGATGTGATGCTCAACGAGCTTCTAAAGCGAGCAGAACCCACTGGGCTACTCTTGCACGCGACAAGGAAGAATGTAAGATTTACTGGCGCCCGCTCGAGTCACTCGACGATCAACGAGACTACAAGTGATACAAGTGATCCAAAAAGCCAGCAGAAGTTTGCGCGCTGGTGCTTCTGCATCTTATCCGAGGGGCGAAGTAACGGATGGTTTTAAGCCACGCGTCTTTGCTACTATGACCCATTCATCGTTCAGTTTTCGGTATTGTCTTTTGTATTCCTTTTCAGACGATGGGCGATAAAGGGTAACATCACTTAGATGTTCGTCCGTTATCTTAACACCTATAACTGCGAATTCTCCCCCTTTATCACTAACTGATAGTCCAATGGTCTTTGAATTTATTAATTCTCTAATTTCTCTCATACCACATTTTTGCGCAGCTGTGAGGTTAGAGATGTACTTTATGTCGCTATAGTGGACAAGGGTTTTGAGAACATCGTCGGAAAACATGCGAAACATTGTATCAATTTCGACATTGGGGTCCTGCTGTCTGAAGAACGCTCTGAGGAAGGGAGATGGTGGTAATAGCGCCGTTTCTTCGTTTTCATTTCTATTTTCATATTTTCTTTAATATTTTCTTTTTTGCCTTTATATCGGAGCCCTGCCATAAGGGCAAATCACGCAATTCTCTGTTTCACATAAACGATATAGGCGATTACGAACTAATTGTCCGTAAAGAAGGCGATACTGCCGAAACGTCGGCTTTACTGGAATAGAAGATGAAGTAACACCTTTCAACAAGAATACCGAGAATTATTTAGTCACTGCCGATGTTAATAGAAAGTTATTCGTGGGAGTAACTCTCATATTAATGCAACTTATCCAATACAAACAGAAAGTTCAAGCAGAAATTACAAAACACTTTCAACGGCGGGCTAAAACGGCCAGCTCAAGGCTGATGAGTTCCAGTTTCATCTACACATCTACCGTAGAAATATGAGGGAAGGGTTTTCGAAACCTTCCACACACATCTCAACGTGGACTTGGTGTCAGCCTTCATCAACGAATATCGCTGTTGCCAATGTTGAACACCTTACAGAGTAATAGTGTCATCGCTTTTGAAATTTTTACTAACTTAATTCTCACTGATTTTTTGAAACCCTTTAGCCATTGTTTTGTTATTTTCAAAAGAACAATTTGGGAGGTTTGCTGCATCGGTGGGAATATCGTCATCTTCCAGACATTTGTTGCATTCAATGACTCCTATTTCTGTTAGATGTAAGGTTCTGAATTGTTGCAGGTTCAAGCCCGAAGCCTGAGTCGTGATTCGGTGCTAATCAAGTGGAGCCCGAGTGAGAAACCGAACGGTATCATTACCAACTACCGCATTTTCTATACGAATAAGGATCGGTCCACTCCAATCTCTCTCTGGAATATTGTGAGCACTTTCTATTTGAGAACTGTCGACATACGTGGAATTTACTTTACAGCACGACACGAAGTCCGATGAGCTTATGGCAACGCTATACGGTTTAGAACCTGAAAAACGATACTTCATCGTGGTTCAGGCCTTTAACGTCAAAGGCGCTGGCGAGCTGAGCGCCGTAGCCACCGTCACTACTGAGCACGGAAGTCAGCTTACCATGATGTCTTTCCACGTTTGATTAAAAGAACCAATTAAGAGTTATCTAAAAATACTTATATTTGCCTGATTTCCCGAGAGATGTTGCAATCAACTGCTTTGCTTTGAGTTGTCATGGTATTCTTTTTCGACTTATCTTTTCATGATGTTTCTACCCTCTATCATAACGTTCAAAACTGTGTTGGGTTTTTTCTTCAACTTTATAAACCATTTCTGCACTTCACTTCAGTTTTCGAGTTCTCGGTAAGTGAATCTCAAACGTAGGAAATTATTCTCTCCTCTCGCGCTCGCTGGTTTTGCGTGTTGTTTACGATATCCGTCCACATGTATGGGTTGCTCATTCCATACTTAGTTAATATTTCAATCTGTTGAAGCACGTAATCACAAAAAAATCGTGGGCCACTCTCCATGTAACTAACCCATTTCTCTAATTTTCTGTCTGTAGTTACAATAAGCCGATACCAACCGGACGGTTCACAGTTTGTCCACGTCCATATGTCACGTGTTATTAATCGGAATAAGACTTCCCATCCATGAGATACAACCAAGCATCTTAAGAACAGCATGATTTTCTCATACGTGCGCTTCAAAATGCGATTGCTTTTCATAGAAGTCTAATCGTGCTTTGAATGGCGAATAAAGCGCTGCAGATTGCAAAGAATAAAGGATACGACCAAGACAAGAAAACTTCATCAGAAAACCTGGCCTTTGAATCACAATCTTCCATTATTTATCCTTCGTTTTACAGTGCCCGGTCAACCAGTGTCAGTCACAGCGAAAGCACTCGACTCCCGCCGAGTGCAACTCACTTGGGAGAAACCACTGTTTTCACTGCCTGTAACAGGTAACATGCAAGAAAGTCTTCGGATTCAATAAAATTACTTCAGGCAATTTATGTGCCAGTTTTGTTAAAGGAGATCTCTCGCATGACTCTTCCTCACTTCTTACCGACGTCGAAAGTGCTAGTGTTTTAAGTGAAAGATTTTATTCCTAGAGAATACTTAAGAGATTACCAGTGTTAAACCAGTGAAAAGGATTTGACAAATTTACCGTCAAGTTTCGCATATCTCCTTTAGTTTACGAATTTCTTTAGAAACCTTAGAAGTGAACTGATTTAATTTTGAGGGTATGTGGTGTGGTTCAATGACACCGGCGGAGAGAAGGAGTACACTCTGACGTCACCTCACGAGAAGCACATCGTCATGGCGCTCACTCCAGACACGACCTACGCTTTCCGGTGCCGATTTTGTTTACTACACAAAAATCCGTCACCGATATGCTAGTTCTAAATATAAAAAAATTGTAAGAAACAGCTTCTATATCCAATCGGAAAATGAAAAGTGAAATTCGTCGGAACCACCAGATTTCCATGAATTCATTTTTCGTTTCTTTTTTGCCCGGTTTACCCTAGATGGAGCATTAAAGACAAGAATCCTCGTCTCCTACTTTTATTAATATAAGTGTAGGAAGATGTTGCGTATTAAATATGAGAGACTAAATGTTATCCCTGTCGAACTTGCTCAATCAGCAGCTAATGTTGAATCGTTATCATTTTTGGCAGTTTGTAAAACAAGCTGGCTCATGATTTGCATGTACAGCCTTCCAACAAAATATCCGAAATTTGATACAGCCAATTGCATGTCTGAATTCGGAGGACTAGAGAAAAAGCCGGAATATTCGGGAAGAAAAGAAGTAATTTTTTTGGCCTTCGACTATTTGTCTAGTATCCTTGCTGCATTTGGTGTTTCCAGTATCTACTTTTGATAACAAATGCTTTTTATTATAATATTTGTACTACCACTCACAACACATATTCATATTTCCCGAACTTTAGAGTGGCTGCGATCTCAGCTCGAGGTCAAGGCGAATTTAGCGACCCTGTCATGGTCACCACAATGCAGTCCAGTAAGTCTCTTTTGGATCTCTGCCAAGTTTGTTGTACTTCTCGTGAATGTTGTGTTTGTGAACCATCCTGGCCTTCAGCCCCACCGGGACCGCCTGAACTTTTGAGCGTCACGGCCATTTCGTCTTCCTCTCTGCATGTGGTCTGGACTGCACCCAATACTAGCCAAGAAATCGTGCAGTATCGTGTTCGTTTTCGTGTCGTCAATACAGAGAACGAGGTTCTGACCGGTATCAGTACGAGCTACGAGGACGATGAGGCTCCAGCCACGAAATCGCCCGTCTGGAACTGTGTGTTCGCAGATGTTAGTGACGTGATGGCGAATATAACCAACCTGATGCCGTTCACCACCTATGAGATCAGCGTTGCCGCACTCACCGAACAGGGCTTTGGTCCCGAAAGTAGTCATTTGCGTGTACGAACTCATGAAGACGGTGTGTTTTTCGACAATATATTTTGTATCAGTCATTTCTTTCAATTTCAGATGACAACGAAAATTCCCTACCCGGTAAGTAGTCGTTGTGTAGCGTTATTATGACTCAGTACTAGTAATAGCTTTTGTGATGAAAAACGAGTTCAGTGCTAAATATGACTCTTCTAGTTGGCCTATGGAAAATATTTTATCGGTGACATGTCAAACGTAATCGAATAGCATTTGTCCAAAGGTCTTTTAAGAAAACAATTCAGCAGAAAGCGAGTTAGAGGAGAACAACTCAGGAAAGCCCTGATCGAAAATACGTACTTTTCCGCACTGTTCGTTTTGAAGACGACTGCTTAGATCCGACTTTCGTTAGAACTCCTAGCTCTTGGTTCTTTTTGATGTACTAATTAATCTACCACAATTTACTAACCACTACATCTTCGCTCATTGAAATTTTGTCAAGGAACAGCTGAACTTCTGCTGAAACGTTATCTCAATTCTTTCCTAGCTATCGTGAGTTTTCCTCAGTGCGGGTTTCATTGTCCCTTTGTCCTTATCTATGTGACGAGCTAAAATATATACTGATTTCAGTTGTAAAGGGTAAAGTGTTTTCCTTAAATAGTTTAAATAACTAGGTGTCTTGCCCTCCTACGAACAGGACGGAAAGCGTCGAAGTTTCTGCTTATGTAAAGTAGGCATTGTATAACAAACTTCTTATCGTTTCATTGAGATTAGGTAGTTTAAAAATGATTGTTATGTTAATTGAATGCTCGTTGGCTCAAGAATTTACTCATTTGCTCCATTTTCTTCACAGAAAGCCTCATTTCTTATTCCGTCTCTTGAATAGCACTTTTCACTCTTCGTAATGTATGTTTTTCCTCCTATCGTTTCTATTTAACGCTCACTTACTTCATTAACGTTGCTCACATTTCAGCCGGAGTACAGCTTATATCGAGGAACATTTCAATTTCGTTTTGCATAATTGGAGTAAACACATTCTGAGTTGCTTAGCTGGATAGAACCAAATCCTGTTTCGACCGCGTTCAATATCGCGTACTTCCCGAGCCTTCAATTATAGATCCCAGTAGCTCCAGGTCGGTGTGCCATCAGTGTCCTTTCTGAAGAAGAATCACTAATGATCACTTATTGTGTGGATGAACGGAGACCATAATCTTGACTGGACCACATGGAAAAACGCATTAGCATCGTAAGAATAGGCTTCGTTTACTAGCTACAGCTGTCGCACTCTGTCCACACAAACTGTGTTCCTCAATTAATTTCCTTCATACCAAGTGCTAGATATCCTTTTCTTTCAAGTTATAGAAAGCCCTCACTCATTGAATGGAATTTACTCATTCACTCCACTCCCAATCCCATGAAAACAATCGAAAAGTCCAGCAATCTCATCATTCTCGCTCCTCCAGTACTGCTTTATACCTTTGTCTAATTCATTACTTTGATAACTGTCTCTCAGTCATCAAATCGACCATCAATACAAGAGATTCTCCAATTCCATATTATGATTTTCCTCGGAATAAATCGAAATTTGTCCACATCCACATTGCCCTCACATTCCAGCTGTGCACCCTGGAGCGCTTCGAAATTCGCGAGATCGTATTCTTTTATTTACTCAGTGGGCCTTTCACATATAGCCTCATGCACTTTCGGAAACATGCTGCGTGTTCCTTGCTGGATTGTATTTCTGATTTGCATTAGCTCACGAGGGCTCCTTAATAATAAGTGCTTGTATGAACGGGAGGTGACACGTGTGTGAGCCATGTCCTTCACACAGCAGATGCGTTCTGCTCGTGACCCATAACCCTCCCGGACGCACATCTTATTCACTACCAAATGTGTTCCATCGTCGCTAAAGCAACTCTCGGCACAACGACATCGACCACCACGCTAAATCCCATCATCTTCTATTGTGTGAACCTTGTCAGTCTTCAAGGTCTCGATTAGTCACTCAATGAGTGCTTATCCATGAGCGCCTTTTCCTATTGACGTTAGGTCATTCATCCTGAAAATTTTAGGGGGAAATCCAAAGGCGTTTTACTGCTAATGTATCATCTGCAAACCATTGTCATCATGTATGTTTCTTTTTTCAAAAATTGATCCTCATTTCATGGGAAGTTCTTGGTAATCGGCTTACCAAAGTGCTAGTTTTTATTCCAATTTCCTTTGGCAACCAAAGTCACATTTTTAGGACCAAGCACTGAAGGAACTCTTTCGGAGAAGGTTTTCCAAAGTCATTAACTTGTGATTGATTCAATATGGCTTAGTCGACTGGGCTCTTCGCTATTTTCCATATCGGTTGAATCTTTCCTTCTTAGCAATCTTCAATTAAAGCCAGCCATATGGTTCATAATCAAAATCTCACATCAGTTCGTATTCTGGTAATGCTTCCATGGAACGCAGTCCGGATGTTCTCTATTTGATCCTAAACAATAAAGTCTATTTGGCTCTGTTTTAGAACGTCTCCATAATTTCGTCATATATCAGTAGGTAATTAGCCCATACTGGCAAGCAACGTCCAAGAAATGCAGATAGGATAGTCATTAATGGGCACGAGAATATATTGGAAGTCGTCGACCTTGATGGAGCCGCGTGTTCTGCTTATTGTGACTCTGGATTGAGCTCCTTGCACATCGCCGACCCTCTCCCGAAGTCAACACACTCCGTAAGCACTGTCAATAATGTCTATTTCATGCAGTGTGGACTGCACTTCGTATGTTTGCCTTCACCATCGTTCACTACCGCCATCTCTGTCATTCGGCCTTCCCAAATCCTTTTCCAGGGCGTAATGCAAAATCCCACAGTATATTTCGATATCTGTTTCGTCGTAGATGTTTCTCTCAGTCTGGAAAATTTTATACAATTTCCGCGCTATGTGCAGGTGCTGTCAGGGACCACATTGGTGGAAAGCTCTTCTTTTATTCGATCATCATACTTAACCGGAAATGAGTATTAGGTTTAATGTGCGTCTTTCACCGCATCCCATATTTGTTCAGAAGGTAAGCGGAACTGCCACACGGCTCTTCCGTTGTTATTGAATTTTTCTTTTAAGGAAAAAGTTTTTGGTTACTATTATTGTTGGCATAACCCGTAAACAATTGGTTACGCTTACCATCCGTGCGATATAGGCAGCGAAACATGCCCTGGTAACTAATGGTCTCGAATTTCAGAATGTCTCAGGGTCTATTCTATAGTCTCATCGACTAAAGTGCCTAGAGGTGACCTGCAGTTTTTTTAAGCGAATTCGAACTTTTCTTCCTACAGCTCACTCAAATGTACTCAAACCTCGTTTGTAGCCTTTCCTTCAGCTTACTAAACTGCTTAACGTTCAAAAATAGTACATCAGGTATTCAATCAAACAGAGTCTCACTCCTGTCCTGCTCCTCTCCTCTCGTTTCTCAGCTTGCAGCTCTCTGAATGATTCATATTCCGCACCACTCATCCACTGACACCCTACGACCAACGCCTAACAGACACCTCACATATCGTCAAACCGTTTCATCACTCATTCACCATCCTCTCATCAATCTCATCGTGTTCGTCTCCCGGAAACTAAAATTTCTTCACATTTGCACATCATTACACTATGTACATATATATTCCCATGCTGATAGTGTCTTTGACGTTCGTCGATTAGTTTTCTACCATTTGACAAATTTCGAAGTCATAAACGGCGTGATTGCTTTGCGGGAGAATCGAACCAACCCACCTGGTGTTGCTCCTTTTGTGGTTCTTTGTTCGAGATCAAGTGCCTTCACTGTAATCAAGCAAGGTATTATTCTTAGGCACATTTTATTCAATTTCGATTTCTTATCCTTAGTTCTTTACCAACATCAACGAAATTCTATTATCACTTATCGTAACTGAAAAACTACATTTCCAAGTCACCTATGGATGTTGATGCAGTTGGAGTCTCTCCAATTATCACCAACTCAACAAATTGAACCGGATTCATCATCACTGTCATTTTAAGCTCCTCCAGCTGCCTTCTTAGAAGAGAGCCGCCGTCCCTCACATATCTGTCTGTTCAAGATGCTCACGCATATAATCCAGTCGCGCACGTAAGTCGGTCCTTTGAATCTACTTTCTGTTGGAGGGTTGTCTCCATATCATCCCAAGTACTATGCCGCTTCTTCGAGAGTCCTCACAGATCGCACTCGCTAGCAGGAACTTATTTCGTGTTGAACGTTTTGTGGGTATCATTCCCAGTCCATAATATTGTTTAAGTATCGGTCCAATAGAGCGCATGTAGAGCATTACTTAGAGTTCCACACGTGGTCGCTGGCTCGATCCCACGCCCGGCTCGCCATGCCTGGCATCCCACCGGGTTTCGAAATCAGTGCCAAACTTGTCTGGGAGGGTAGCAGCCTTGACGCGATACATCGGTAGACCACCGTGAGTCATTGTATAGGCTGGATATTCATTCGATCACCGCCAGCGTTGCTTGATCAAGACGAATCCATGTTGCATCCGTCAGGGATTGATCAACGGCTAGAGATTTATCACTGATTCTTTATCCCGGGTGAAATTGGGTGAAAAGTCGTCGAATCATGCTGTTCATTGTGAAAACGATTGTATTTCAGTTGGCGTGTGGATTTTTCGAGATCCGAGAAGTGTTTCTCATCTTTCAATTTCTCCCAGTACGCCCTTTCTTCAAGTCTTAGCCTATGTTAACTAATTAGCCCATGATTCTTCGTACGTGTAGCGCATGACTCTCATTATTGGTGTTCCATACTTTATTATTCGTATCGGTCATCGAGTTTAGTACTTGTCTTAAACTGACTCTTCAGATCTATTGCCAGCTCTATGCTTTCTTGCCTCCTTGTTGCTGCTACGCATCATTTTGCCTGGGTGATGTTCTTTGATAGTAGGATGGCATTTCTGGCAAATTAACTCTTAAAGGAGAATTATCCTCTAAACGGGCTTGGGTGCTTACATAATCCACTGATTATAGTGTCTGGGAAGAGCACCGCCCGGGGAATTCCCTCTTAAAAAATCCCTTTCTTAATGAAGGTAATGATGTTACTAGTAAAGCTGCATGAGGGTGAGGATGCACAATCCCAGATATTCTTATTAAAGTCCCATCCACATTGTCGTTGACCAATTCGTGCTATACGACTCTCGTTGCGAAGCCATCGAAAGTCTTAGGCGGAAAAGGTACGTACGGGGAGGCGCGTATGATGACCAGACCTCTACGACGTTTCTGACACAGTGTTTGTATTGAACCGCAGGAATAGGCTTGTTAATGAACGTCCTTTACATATACGCAAATATGTTATTATAAAAAGACATCCAGTATACTCATAATCAGGCATCTCTGGCGAAAGCTTCGTACTAAAATTCGTGTTTGTTCTATTTTTTTTTAAATGGACAGTGGCCGATTATCACTCGCATTGAAATCAATGCGTCTGGGCTGTGATTAAAGGATCTTAAGACCGTATTGACCGGCTTGTTTTAAGCGCTACATTATCCACGTGCCCTTTGCAGCAAAGTTCAGGCCTATCAGACCGTTGATTTCATGCGTATTGGTCGACTATCTCAAGTCAATTATGGTGGCCGGTTAGACGCTCTAGAATTTAATGTAATTTCAGCGAATGCCGCTCAGAAAGGGAACACTTCTCCAGAATTCGATTGCTGAGTAACCGTGGCGCACACAGTAATCATAGTTTTCGCGCTTAGCGCTATATCCTTCGTGTTCTAAGCGTGTCCTTTGTTCTCGCTGAAGTTCTAAGAACTTGTAAATAAAATTCTAAATCTGTTTTTCTAAGTGGTAGAAATATCCCACGGCGATTTATTGTATTGAACTGTTGCAGCAGTTAAGCTCAAGTGTTCAAACTCGTAGGGTTTTTCGACCGAAATGTCAAGCATCTGATGGCTAAATCTGAGTTTAGGAGAATTCAATTTCCCTGTGGAGGGCTTAGAATTGTTCTGGTCACTCCTCCCATTAACTCTGTGGTTTCTTGCTCTAAGTGACAATTGGAAGGAAAGAATTGTCCGAACACCAGTACGATGGCCGTAGATCACTTCTTATGATTGTACAGGATTGCCGAGCTTCGACCCAGACAAGGGAAAGCACAACCGAGTCGCTTCGGCGACGGAGACGGACGGCATGGGGACGGTGAGGCCGGGGACGGGGCCACCGCGCGGTGACCTCCAGCCAGCCACCCGGGATGCACCGGCGTCCGCCCAAACCGGCGACCACCAGCCTATCGATTTTTTAATCACGGCGTACTCGTCGTAATGGTCTCTTCTCCCCAGTTTGCGTAATTTTGTAGGATCATGGTCCGTTTTCTGGAGATAGTTTTGAAGGGGCCACTCACTCATGTGGTGTCGAGTAATTTGTTTCGTGGCGGTCACTCGCGTCGATATTTCGTAAATTAATTACGCACTGACAGAGTGGTAATTGCGAGAGTGAAAGTATTGATGGTCCATGTGTGGTTCGAAATTGCCTCATTCATAGGAACCACTAATTTCGACAAATTCCCCGCGGTCTCCGCCATCGTCGCCTGTTTTTAGTCCTATCCTTCCCGGGTTCTATTCACATTCGATGGCGGTGCAACTGTGAATAATGCCTTCTTAACGCTTACATTCCCCATTGTTCTCTCTTTTATTTTTATCCATTTTATCTGTTTTATCTATTTCATCGGTTTTTCATCTATTTGGCCTAATCACTTAAGAAAGTTGAGCCAAAAACTCCTCTGAAAAACGTTTTTTAAGCCTTGGACCACTATTATTCCATGTTTTCTTCCTTGTTTTTTGTTTGCCTTGATTTTTCCATGGCACAAACCTTGACCTTAAATACCTATGTGCCTAGTTTTAGGACCTGCGCTACTCGTAGTAAACCTTAAGGCTAACATAAATTCATATTGGATGTGATATATTACTAAAACCCCGAAGAGCGTTTAGCCCATCTGATGCATGGTGGGAGCTCATTTATATTGATCGATTGCTCAATGTGAAGGGTCACTGTCTATATTTATTGATTGCTCAAAATGAGGGTGATAGTTTATATTGATTGATTGCTCAACAGCAGTAGAGCAATTTGTTGACTTAAGGCTATGCACAGTAGTGTGTCGGTACTTCTCGCCTTTCAACTTCGTGGGTTATTTTTTGAACCTAAGTCACTCCTCTAGGCAAAGTTCCAATGTTATGAGGCTTTAGTCCCCAGTTAGTTTAACCTAATCAGTTCAGAATTACTCTTCCCGTTAGGCAGTTCTCCTACATTTTGTCAGTATGACACCACTGATCACTGCGTTTCTCGCATGAAAAGTGCTGCTGAGTGAATTTGCGACGGGGATGAGTTTGGCAGGCTGGGCAGATCCGTCAGGCTCATGCAGAATCCCTCGTTAACTCTCAGCTCTGTACTCGACGATTATTCCCCTCCTGCACTTGTATATCAACTCATTTATGTTCTCATGTACGCTCATATCTTTCCTCGTTGCGTTTAAGTTCTTCCTTGTCCTTTTTGGTTGACTGAATCTTTCATTAGGAGATGTGTATCTACGAATTTGGAGCTTTATAAAGCGCTATGGGTTTAATGCCCCGACTATTATTCCTTCTCTTATTTTTACCACTGAAATCGATCAATGCTACATCTCAACGGCAGAAAGGTGAGTCCGTCCATACCAACGTTTTTGCTCCGTTTCTCCTAGTAAAGTAGGACTTATATGGTGCAAAATTTCGTTTATTGGTAATGACTGAGCATCATTTTCTACGCAATGAATTTAGTCTAAGAGCCATCATATTACTGCGAATGTGTAGTGGGATTTGTTTGATGCGAAGTGAGTCCATTCCTGCTTCGGATCGATCGCATGCACATAACTCAAAATGTCGGACTGAGGTAGCCGAACGGGAGGGAAAAAATAGCCTTAGTGCATCCGCAGCCGTAAAAAAAAAAACAAAGTCGAAAATCATCATAAATCACTCATTTCTAACCTACGTAAGGTTAATTCGGAATACTCATTCTCTTCCGATAGTCAGTAACAAGGCTCAATGGTTACCTGCTGAATCAGACCACTGTGTGCTTAGATAGTTGTCAAAATCGAACCTTATTTAACCTCGGGATAGGTTGTTTAAGAAAGTATTGAGTGCTTAGAATCCTAATGTCGCCTATGCTTGCCTTTGGAGTTTATGCAACGCTGGGTTTTCACTATGAATTTGGGGCGCCATCCATTTCGTGACCTACTTAGCCTCCGCGTAGCATAAAGGTCAGATGTTCAAAATTATAGGATCGCTTTTGAGAAAGAGCCCTCACGTGGGAAATCGATGTAGATGAAGGAAACGTAGTTTGACGCTGTTTGGTGGTACTTGTGATCACTTTGGTCATCGAGTAATTCAAGTGGTTTTCAGATTTTCCTCCATTTATCCAGCCTAGGCCCCAGGTCTTTTCGTTGTACTCTATTTCTTCGGCATAAAAGAACAAAGAACACAGTTTGTGGTCATACTTTATTCTTAGTGTTCTTGTTGATAAAATAACCGATGGTAGTTCTCCTATATTTGCAGTGTTGAGCTTAGGTGGTGATCAATCCATCTCATTATCGACAAATTCTTCGGTTTTGTAGAAGAAACATCACCATCTGTCGTTCCATTTTACACTGACATCATCACTTATAGAAAAACTCAATAATGTCATCTTAAACTTCTGTGTGGATTATCTGGACCCAATTCAAAACCCAGGTTGTTGATAACCTACAAAACTTACCATATGCTAAATATTTGTGTCGAAAATTAACTAACTTAGATCGTTCTGCAAGACTTCACTAATTTTAATTCATGTAAGGATTATTGCCGACGCTTCCCTCCTTCCTTCTTCTGTACGTGGTTTTTTGACTTTATATATATGCTAAGCTCTACGAACACCGACATCCAGTCTACTTAGTTAGAAATTTGACAGCTGTCTACTTGTTCAAGGTGCTGTTAAGAGGGCTATGCTCAAACCTAGTTGTTTTAACAATGGAAAGGATTTTAAAACGAGCTCGTCTCGGAGAAGAACAAATCGAAGTAGTTTGTTTCCCGAGCGGTCATTGTCCACAATCGTCTCCAGTGATGGTATCACTGTCGTAGGGGCGCCTGTTCAGTTTAGTTAGAAATTAGTGGGATAATATTTTGCAAGTGAACATAATTTCGAAGCGACTAAATTGAAGTAGTCTAGGGGTATGGTATGTGTGGTCCTTGGGTTTCACCGTTTATCTCGAACTTTTGAAATTCGAACAGAGAATTCGACATACCTCATTTCGTACCATCGAAACTGAATGAGATTTCATTCTTATTTTTGCTTACGTGCTGGTTAATCTTCCCAACGGTTTCCTGAGCGTGTGAAGTACAGCGAGGGATTCATCGCCCTTGCCGGGTCTACCAAGCTGAGGAGTCCGGCATTTGCATGGTAAAGTCCAGCTAAGAGTAGACAAATACCAAGATCCGTCACCGTCCTGGTATCAAACTAATCACACGGTGCAATTCTCCTTCTGATCCACAAGAGTGGCGACTGCCTGTGGTAGTGAGGACATGGGGCAGACTTCGGCCGGACTAACCTCTGGACTCCAGTGAATCACAATAGCTAAACCAGCAAAACTCTGCGAAAGTGGAAGTTGTGCTGGGCCCGCACAACCAGTGAAGACGGGCCATCCAAGTATGCATGTATGTGCTGGCGAACTACTTTTAGGAGTTGATGGTGAGGATTTTGCAAAATCATTCTGTTTTTCCTATGCTCTTTTAATGCAGAAGTTTCTTTTGAGCATGATGTATTCTATTGTTATTCTCAGGATGGCAAAAAACCTGGAGCAGTAATGGTGTTATTAATGTGATCCCTATTAAAAAAAATAATAAGGAGGGAATCTTAATGCAGTCACCAAAGCTAAGCACTTTAGGCCTACGTCGTGAGATACCAAATCTATATATTCGTTTGGGGCGCGTGTGGCGTAGTGATCGGAGGCGCTTTGCAACATACACGTGGAATCGATCCCAGCACCTATGGCCCACCAAGTCTTCCATCTCTCCGGAGTCGGCAAATTGGTACCAGGCTTGTCAGGGAGGATAGGAGCACTGACTGAATACATCGGTAGGCCACTGCGAGTCTAAAGGCCAGCTATGCATTCAATCACCTCCAAACGATGCTTAATGAAGTCGAATGCATGGCGCACCCCTCAGGGATGGATCAATGCCGAGAGCTTTATCCTTTTTTACCATTATCAGTAACAAGTAATATTTCTGCAACTCCTGGAGTGATTGGACTGCCAATGAAATGAACTCCTCTTTGCTAGTAGGATTAATCCAAGCTTTTAAAATGAGTGGAACATGGTGTACTTATGAGGAAGTACTGTTACAAATCCCTTGAATAGGATCTGAAAGATAATCTTCCGAGCCTTTTCTCTGAGAAGAATGGCAATATAAAAATTAGATTGTTGCTGTGTTCCATACTATTACTTTTATTATGTTGTTACACTTTTTCCTAACACATTCTGTTTCTCTTAGCTCCATATTTTAGTTCCATCAGCTCCATTGAATTTCGATGTTGTCCTGACAGCTCCAAATCAGGTGAGGCTTCTATCCTTGTAATCTAAATTAGCACTTCATAGTGGCGCGTTTGGCGCTGTGGTCAGAATCGCCCTACAGTGCACATGGGATCGATCCCAGCACCCCAGGCTCACTAAGCCTTCCATCTCAACGGGGTTGGCATATTGATACTAGACTTGTCTGGTAGGATAACAGTACTGGCTCGATGCATCGGTGGGCCACCGCGAGTCATTGTGAAGGCCAGAAATGCATTCAATCACCTCCAAGCGATTTTTAGTGAAGTTGGATGCATGGCGCATTCCTAAGGGATTGATCAACGACGAAAGCTTTATCTTTCTTTATTCTTTAATACTTTATAAAACAACTAAGAGCACACTCGAGAGATCATTTGCTAGGTCATTCAAATGTGTGGTAATCTTGTGTTTTTCGTAGGTGAGATTGACCTGGGATCGCCCACTACATGTGAATAGTCATAGTAACTTTGGAGGCTACTACGTCTATGTCGAAAAGCTGCTGAACGGAGAACCAGTGAATAGACGGCGTTCCAAATACGACGTTATAAATGACCTCTCGGTACGATTGTTTACTGCAATATTTTGTATTTCCATAGTATCAATAGTTTTTTTTCTTAAGAAACGTTACTGGGAGATCGATAAGCTGGAGCCGAATACGGAGTACGCATTCAGAATGAATGCGTTTAATCGCAATGGAGATGGAGAGTATACGGAAACGAAACGGATAGTCACTGGAGGAATTCGTGTGTTTTGTGCTCTTAGAACCTCCATAATTTGAATTTGTGGGATTATCATATCTGTAATTTCGATATATCTTACATCGTGGATGATGTTTTAGCTCCACAGCAACCTGAAATCCAATCTGTTGTGTTGCTTGGTGATGAAGCACCATTAAGAGCTCGTGTTGAGTGGAAGAGACCCCAGCTGGCACCACTCGAAAGTCCTATTGATAGGTATGGTTGACCACTATTGTAATTCGACAACTAGTTTTATTTATCGGAAGTGATATCGAAAGTAATTTGTCACTATATTTTCTGCTGACTATGTCTTGAAACGTAATAAGGTTGAAAATTTTGTTCAACCCGTGTTCACAGGTTGTGCGGACCCCAGGGCTACTTCCATTTTTTCGGAGTTTTTTCAGTTTAGTCACTGTGGTTCTTTGGAGTTCTGAAGTTAGCCTGGCCAAAGTCTGCCCCAGGTCGTCACCACCACTGGCCAACGCCCTTGTGGTTCAGAAGGAGATTTGCAACCGTGTGACTAGTTTGATACCAGGGCCATGATTGATCTTGGTATTGGTTTACTCTTAGATGCGTTTCCTGATGGAAATATCGGACGCCTTCTCAGCTTGGGAGATCATGCTGGGGATGAATCCCCGCTGTACATCGCAGTCCGACACCCAGAAACACTTGATAGCCACGATGAGGCGGTAAACCGTTGGGAGTCCCTCGTTGGGTGGGACTGTGTAGTGTTGTTTAACCGTATTAATAATTCAGTCAATAACATGTTCATGTTTACGGTTGTGGCATTTTACGCATTTTATTGACAACATCCATTGTTTAATGGATGAGGTAAACATGGTTAGCTCGGTTGCTGTACCAGAAGTATTTCAGGTTTAATCGGAATCGCTGTTCAGTTTACGTTCTTTGTTCCAGATACAACCTATGGTATAAAGCCGAAGGTAATTCGCATCACATGAAGAAAATAGTAAATGGCACTATGAATAGCGCGGAGTTAACTGGTCTATGTAAGTATAAATCTTCACGTGTACGCTTAGTCAATTTTTTTCTCGGCACTTTGAAGTGATATTTGCTCGCTGCAGTGATGGGACGCGTGTATGAAATCTTGCTGGGTGCTGAAAACGTAGAAGGCCATAGTAAGAACGCCACCGAGCAGCTGGTTACGCCCATAGGGAATCCAGAAGGAGAGCCGGTCAACGTACAATATGAGATAGTCAATGGAAAGGTGTGTCTGACTACTTCTTGTCCTTCTCAAATAGCCATTTCTTCAGAATTTAGTTATTTAAGAACTTCATGTAGTAGCACTATAGCGTCTTTTTTTTTAAAAAATGGTCTTTGGATCTTGGGAGGCCTTTACAAATCCTTAGCAATCTTTTCGGAAGAAGTATAAAATGTTTCTTGAGAGTGCATTCAGTATGCGAATTTCTGTAACACCCATCACATAGGTGCTGTCAATGGTGAATTTTATTCTGGCCAGTCTGCCAATCCGAACATTTCAGTTATTAGTTGTAGACTAAGAATAAATAGTATGATAAAGCTGTCGACGTTGATCGATCCCCTAGGGATACACCATGCATTCGACTTCATTATGCATTATTGGAGGTGATCGAATGCATGTCTGGCCTTGATGGTGGTGGCCTACTGATGTATCGAGCCAGCTATGCTCCAAGGAAGCTTGGTACCCATTTGCTTACCCTGGAGGAGTTGAGGGCTTGGGCCGCGGGGTTCGATCCCATATGTATTGCGGAGCGCGTTCAGCCACTGTGCTTCACGCGCTACAAGTAGGAAAGAAACAAAAAATTATGAATTGAGCGATAAGTGATAAAACGATATTCTGAAGCTTCTGTTATCACGCGTTAGATTTGATCGTAGTTGAGACAATATGGTTTTTGGAATTATTGAAAAGTAGAGCCTTCGGGCAACATCATTCTGGGGCAAGAAATGTACTTTCTACAAGATTAGAAACATCTGTTTACACTTTACAATGTGATTCTTTGATAAAATACTTCCAAACTGAACAGAGATGTCCTTTGAGTATTTCTGCTGACTTGAATTTTTCTTACGTCTCGTCGCGTAATCGGTTGCTGCGAAGAGCAGTCGGATGCCAGTTGTAATACATCTCAAGCGTCTCGGTTCACTGTGAAGCGAGCGGTTTTGCTCGAGTTTTTATCGTCGGCATTGTGGTTCGGTGTTTTACAACTCTGGAAATATACGCCAGATGTGTGGTGCTTCGTTCGTGTTTTCATAGTGCTCAGCTACGCGCACAAGTAACGTTGTCACTACGGAATGCGTCTCCTTTGCAAGTCTTCTGCTTCCATTGGCTGCCATTAGTCTCATGTCTTCCCGGAGTTTTGGGATTAGCCAGGTTTGCCAAACCGAGTAATATCTTTAGCATAGCCTTAAATTTGGTCTTAAGTGTCCCGTTTCTAAATATCTGCTGTGTTCGTGATGCGCCGTGTATTCAGATGCGGATATCTTGGGAACCGCCTGCCGAAGATCGACGTAATGGAAATATCACCGCGTATAAGGCCATTTTGACACCGATGGATTCCAATGGAGAGCGCATCGAAAAGCAGGTACGTCTTGTAGCTCACCTGTATTGTAACTATAGGAAAACACTTGGTCCCTAGTTTAGGTTGTGCTATACGTTTCTGTTTCATTTCACATAACTAAGCATAAAACTGAGGATTATTCCGTTCCTGAAACGTGTGGAATTATTTGTTCGTCATCATAAATGTTGTTTTCCGAAGTGTATTGATCTAAGGTTGTGTGGGCTTAAGTGGTTTGAAGTCACATCATCGGATTGTCAAGGATAGTAGTAGTGATTAGAAAGTTTGTGGAGATAAGGGTTAATGATATTAGGGATACACTTTCAGGTGTCTATTCAAGAGAAATAACACTGTGTAAAACTCACAAAAACTAATTCCGTGAATTAGATGAAGTTCTTTTTTTCTGCTTTTTGTTTCGTTCTGAGTTTTTTCCTTTTGCTCAGTGATAGTGGTAAGATTTATGGGCTGTGTCCTATTCCGTTGCTCATAGGGCTGTGCGTAAGTTCGTTGTTTTCCACTTTTTCATGACAGCTCTTCCAAGCAGAAGAGGTGCACTTCGTAGCAAATATGGATTCTAATTATGCCAAAAGCTATGTCCGTATAATCTCAAATGAAGCATATCTATGGATGATAAGCCTATAACTAAATTTTACCTCTTCGTAGACATTTTACCAGAGTTCGAAAGGTCGACATTCAGTACAACTCGGCATTCGATTTTCCATTACTCTTTTTAATATGGAATGTGAGGCGTAATCATAGAAAAATGACGCTTTCCCGGAAATGATTAGCATAAAAACCAAACACGTATTGAATTGTTTATCGAAACCAAGTAACTGCTGATCTAAAGTTGGCATATGATGTGAGGAGAAACGTGAGAGGCGTCTAAGAAATGGGGAATTAGACACTCACCGGGGATTATGCGGAGCGTTGATCTTTCGTTTCACCCGTTATTGTTAAGAAGTTACCGAATGGAAGACGATTCTCATCCGTTCTCCTCCATCAAGTGTGCATTCGACTGTCCTCACTCAGCTCTCCTGTCTTTCTTCTCACTATTTAATTTCAGTATACCTTAGTAATTGGCTTCATTATGCCCTCGACAGCATCATCATCGGCGGGTCTCCTCATTCTTTGCTCGTGGTGGTCCTCTTCGTATCTCCGACTTTGTATTAATGTCGATTATGAAATTATGCTTGATTGATGTCCATTGTTAGGTTCATGATTTCAATTAGACATATTGCTGCCTTTGCTGCTTTAATTGTTGTTTTGTCGGTTGCTATGAGATAGTGCAGGACGCCTCCTTTATTCCCAATTCCTAGTGCCTCTTTGACTGCAAATCCTAGAAGGATTATGACTTTTTTGCACTCCCTTCTAATACCTTGGGGCTTTTCCTATATTTTTGTTGAATGACTCTTATTCATCACAACGTTAACGAAGTTTATTGTTCAGAGCTATGAATGAGAAACATTACCAGACGTTCGCGTCAACTTAGCCACGTAGCCTCCTCTTTCATTTTTCTTTCCCATTATTTATGGTAGGGTTTTTTAATTTTGTATGCAAATGGGTTATGTCGTATGCAAACTGATCTCATAGAAATGTAACGTTTGTATGAACAGACTGATTACATCGCTTTTAGTGGTTATCAGTGGTCATCTTTATAACTTTCTTTACTGTTTCTTGAACGTGTCCCCGTGATTGTGATTCGCCATGAGATAAGCTTCTTTCGAAGTTTCTCCTGGATAGTTCGAGGATTCGAGGCAGTCATCCGATTTTCCGGATACTTGTATTTTTTGCGCATTGTGCAATCGATTAGCGATTTACGCAAGAATTGAGCAATCTGTCATTCGCCTATCTTCATTTCTTTTCCTGTTACGCCCGAAAAACGCTTTTCGGCTTTCTGGCTTGCATATCAATTTTTGTGCCCGCGATCAATTTTGCCCGATTTTCGCCGTTCAGTGCCATGTGATGCTTAGATTCTACTACGTGCTCGTCGCACCCACAGACAGGTGGAGGAAGAAACCGAGTTCTGCCTCAGTAGGAAATACTTCTTTCTCGTAGTGGAACTTCATCAGTGAAACGCTGCTATTGCTGCTTCTGACCTCTCTTTTTCCGATCGATTGTTATCGTGATGTTATAACATTACTTAGCTTTCGCTTAGTTCCTAAAGCGTAGCGATTCTACAAGGTAATGTCTCGTCATCGTTCGTTTCCTCTATGACCATGCTTTTTGTAAGGTTTTAGGACTACTGTAAGTTTTCTTCGATTGAAGTGTCCCGAGATGTGCTTTTTGGATTTTCCATGCACAAATTACAGCTGAAGTAGTTTAGTAATGGGTGTTGGCGTCTGGAAAGCTGGATTGTCCCACTTCTCGTTTCTCTTAATGGCTCTATTTGCGTTTATATTGGAGTGCCGTCACATGTGATAAGTTCGGCACGTAAGATTGCACGAGTATTCTTAGTGCTTTGCTTCAAAAGCTCTAAAGAAAACAGAACTTGGCTGTACTGTCTAGCACTTGTTTACCTGCACTAATTCCTAGCTCCTATTGCTTGAACACTAAGGTACACTCGCCATTGAAGTTCACTTTTTCACTTCTTTCTCTTAATTCTTTTTTACTTAACAGTTCTTTTTTTCTTTCTCAAACAAATCGGTAGGCAATCGTTTCTTTGTTGTTTTCTAAAACAGCATTTTTCAAATCTACCGTCATTTAATATCGGTAGTAGTTTTAATCAATAACTTCTTAGTTTGACAGGCTAACAAGAGGTTAGTGAGGATCTCCATGGTAATATATTCCTTATAATAAAGATCTGTATTAACGTCGTGTTAGCATAACAATCCATGAAGGTACTGTCTTCTAATTTTCAACAAGAATTTTCATTTGCTCACTTTCTAAATTCATCGTAGTGAATCGAAGTGGAAATACAGAGCATGGAAGTGTACAAATCGGATATCTGGTACCTTCCCAACGGTCGGACGCCTCATTGTGGCTGGGAAGTTTTCCTGGGTGTCGGGCTTCGATGCACAGCGGGAGGATTCATCTTCCCAGTAGGGTCTACCAAGCTGAGAAGGAGTCCAGTGTTTCTGTGATGAAGCCCAGCTAGGAGTAAATCAATACCGGGATCCACCACTGTGTTGGTATCAGACTAGTCGCATGGTGGCAAATCTCCCTCTGGTCCACGAAGGCGGCGGTACCTGTGGTGGTTGTGACCTGGAGCAGACATTGGCTGGGTTAACCTCGAGACTCCAGGGAACCGCAGTGGTCAAGCCAGCAAAACTCCGAAAAAGTGGAAATTATGCTGAGGCTCGTACAACCACTGAAGACGGACGACCCAAGTACCTAAGTAATGTACTGGATGCAGGAGGAGTTAATTTTGCGAGGTTTTCACTCATACAAAGAATTTATCTATTTTTAGAAATGTCTGAAAGAGCTTGTGATTGCAGTTTTAGTGTTTTTCTATTCTGGAACGAATTTGAAAGATTTTCGAACCACTTGTAATCTTTTATAAGCATTTTTATTAAAGTTTTCCTTTCAGTCCCTTAAAAATTTTTCGGACTGCTATTTTTGAAATGTCGCAACTCAAAGTTTCTGCTATTAGGTTTTGATGTACTGCACTGTGTCAGCTCAGATACAAGTTCCAGGTAACGGACAGTTCGGCTTCCGCGACATTCGCCGTTGACGTACGGAAGGCGTACACGTTCAAAGTGGCAGCAGCAACTATGAAGGGACTCGGTCCATTCTCGCCGGTGCTCACCATTAATCCCGATCCGGCTGGTTTGTTTCGCGTTCTAATTTCGGTTGAAGTTTTTTCTCTATGCTTTTGCTAATCACCGTTCCAACCGACGGCGCCAGGGCTTTCATAAATTCAGTGTTAGTGTTGCTAAGAGCCGTTCCACTTGCTTCCGCACTTGTTCGTTGCCCTAAATGGAAGTTACATTACATGGTCGGATGGATTCGTCGGACTTCTCACCTTTTTTTTGACTCATTACACTTATCTGTCTCGACGACACTGTTTGATTCGACTTTCCACTGTGAACGAGGGCTGGTGCAGATTATTATTAGGAGTTTCGAAGAACATTTTTTTTTTTACCAAAGTAGTGGTTTTGTTCTTTAAATTATTCGTCGGTCTAAGTCGATGCAACACCAAAAGTTACCGAACCGAACATTCAGACTTCTTATTCATTCGTAGTTTCTTCTAACGTCCTTATTGAATGGTTGCGCATTGCTTTCTACGGACTTTTTTCATTAAAAGTCACTTTGTCTAAGAATGTGGATCGATACAAAGCACTGCTTTTTCTGTGAGCATGTGGACATAGTCGGTAGTTTGGAGCTTCTGAATCAGTAGCGGTATTTTTAATAGTTGTACTTTCCACTTTATGAATTGACTGTTCGAGCATTATGATATAAGCTGGATGATTTGTGATTACTTGCCTGTGAATGTTATCTGCTTGAGTGAATAGGAAATGAGCACTCAGGTAATCAGCGTGTGACTGGCTGAGCGAGCTCTGGCAAAAGTCGGCCAGGTCGTTGTCCCCAAGGCAGCGACTCATTTCCAGGTTGAACACGTTTTCGGATGTTTATGTCTACTTGTCCAATTTGCATTCTGGAATTCAATGCTAGTGCGTCATGTAGCAAATGCAAGCACGAGACGCATTCACCATATTTTATTGCCTATCGTTGCGAGAGCCCCGTTACTATTTCTATCTGATAGTCTTTCCATCTCTAGCGCTATATCCGCAGAGCTGAATTGTTTCTATTAATAGCAAGTGGTACCTACCAATACCACTATCAAAAACTCAGTTTCGGTTTATAAGTCGTTTTAATGTGCACCTACATTGCGTAGCACCCAGCTAGGTCATGCCCTTTGCTTGCATTAGTTGATTAAATAGCACTTTGACAGGTCTAGGCAAACGTTTCCTGAGCTGAATTGGTGTTTGTCGATCACTCATTGTGCTCCTTCAGTTCTGTTCACTGTAGAAATTGAAGAAGTCATAAGACCAAGCACATGTCTCTTTCTAACAAATGGTATTTCAGTTATTATCCTAGTAATACTTGGCACGCGGATTGCTGTGTTTTGCTTGATTAATATCGCCTCGCTTGCTCTAAGTGCTTCCTATAACACTTGTGCTTGTGACAGGTGTTATGTAAGGTGAAATTACAATGAGATTCTTATTGATTTAGAAATTTAGTGCTTCTTTAGTTCCAATTATTTTCACTTGGACAGGTTTTTCTTTTGTAATCCGTATTGTCTAACTGGAATAGCAAAGTATTTTTTTCCTTCTGATAAGTTTACCTGAAATGGTCCATGTCATGTGTGTTTTGTGATCCATTGTAGTCAACAACTTCGGGTGGTTACACTAATACGTTTTTGCTTAGTAAATCTCGTTATTTATTTATTCATCTATTTATTTATTTATTAGGAAGATAACTAGATAATTTTTTCACTTATGTATGGAGTAATGAGTTTCTAAGAGCTGAGTTTAATATAGAATGGATGTAAATAGGTAAATAGTCGTGGATACTGTTGAATTATGAACTATGGGCGCTTGTGGCGCTGTGGTCGGAGGCGGGCGCCCTGCAACACACTTGGGATCGATCCCCGCGCCACTGGCCCACCAAGCCTTCCTCCTCTCGCGGGTCAGCAAATTGTTACCAGACAGACTTGTCTGAGAGGATAGCAGCATCGGCTCGATACATCGGTAGGCCACCGCGAGTCATTGTAGAGGCTAGATTCAATCAACTCCAGTGATGCTTAATGAAGTCGGATGCATTACGCATCGCTACGGTGTACTTGTGGAATGTCTCTAAATAGCCACGTGGTTGGCTTTTTTCCATGTATGAGTTTTATTGCTGAGTAGTTTGCTGTCTTCTTTGCATTACAATTGTCCTTTACTAATGCTACCCACTATAATAAAGTTCTGTTCGAATAACATGGAATGGATGTGGGTGTGATGATGGTTTGTGTTGGTATGGCGACTGCACAGAGGAATGTGACTGCGATTGGTTGTATTGTGTTATTGCACCGTGAATGGGCTATTTACAGATGAATAGAAGTCGGTGCACCATTATCTCTCTCTCGTTCGTTTTCTTGCCTGAGTTCATTCCTGCATATTTGCTTAATCACATACTCACCCCTATGATGAACATTCTTACATCCACATATCGAACTTGAACTTTTTTTTTCCTTCAGTGTCGTGCTGGCCTTCGTCTGTCCAGTGTTTTCAAGATGTCACGTTGCATCTGTTCCTACTTCGGTACTGTCTGTCTTTAAGCTATGCGCGACTCTACTTCTATCGAAGTGGCTATGAATGTTGACTCTGAAGAGACTGACACCCCTGGCTCCAGCAGTAGCACTTTAGACATCCTCGATGGACATATTTCACCAGTGATTTGTAAGGATGGCATCGTTAACAATCTTGCGGAATTACTAAACTATATTGCCTCTGGATGGAGGTATCATGTGTCAAATACGGATGGCGTGAAACAAGCATGGTCCAAATTCGACAATGTTACTAACAAAATTTGCAGCTTTATGGCAGGTAAGCCGTCACGGCGGCTTAAGTCGCTAGCACGAGAAATCATGTCTAAATTTTTAATAAGAGTAATCGCTAGCCTAACTAACTTTGTCAGATGACAAGAATGTCTGTTGAGCACTCAAGTTCAAGAACATCACGCTTCATTAATTGATTACTCGGTCTTAGACCTTCTCTGATCCTCTATGTGTAATTTAAAGAGGATGCCAAAACATCGTCTCACCAAATTGGTCATCTTAGAATTGTGTGCAAGGGTGCGACCTATTCCGGGATTCAATTTCTTTGGTAGTGGCATCTTCTCTTGTCTAATTAGTTCCTTATGTCAGTTCGTGTCGTCGTGTCGGTAGAACTTTGTGGTGCGGGGAATTTGCTTGATTGGCTTTCATTTCCATTAGCCAAGATGTCGCTAAACCACCCTCGTGTTTTGATTTGTCTAGTTGTTTTCGTTCTCTTCTACAGTTGAAATTCAGTGCGTGAACGTAGCTCTTAGGTAAGCACTTCCATCGCTCTATATTCATTTCAGCTGCACACCGAGGTTCTCTCACATTAGTGAATTGAATTAATTCGGATTCCTTCAGCTGCGATTCGTCTGCTTTCGATTGGGCCCATAGGTTTTCGTCGCTTACGAGTTCAAACTACATGATGTACGTTTGCATGGCCTAATGCCACGAGTGCTACTGTTGTTCCCATGAAGACACTGGTTTTATAATTTACGAAGCTGAATAAAAACTCTCACTCAACGAATATTCGTTCACTATTTATGAAAAATCGTTACGTCGTCGTTACTAGAACTCGCCGCCAAGTCAGAGTTAGACCACAAACGTCCACGAGAACCCGTCACCATAAACTGCGTATCCAAAAGTCGAAGAGCAACCGCCCTCATCTTTACGAGGACGCTACGAAAGGCACGTGTATTTTTGTCGTCTATGATGCTTATTCTGTTGATTGTTGGAACTATTATTTTGCGTTACTGGCACTTAAACTGTAGTTTAGAGAAAAGTTATTCGCTTCAGTGTGCTCATCTGTCACTGCACTCAAAGCGGAGCCGACGATAATGTCAGCACCGACGTTGGAAGGCGGCATCTCCAGTGCAGATGTATTTGATGCAATCGTCAACCAGGCACCTGGTCCACTAGACATTCCCTTAATGAAGCACATCTCCTTGCCTCACATGGCAGATTCGCTTAGCGTGATCCCGCTAATGTCATCCACAACTCATCGTCCCGGGATTGTAGACGTCACACTACCGTTTCCCTCTACTGCATGGTTTCTTTCGAAAACATTAAGTATGCCACTTTTTATCATACTACATGATATTTTATAACGTAAGATTAACTTTACATTGATTACGGCCGAATCGCTCGACTGAGGGCACATTACCGTTGAGTTTTCAAGTTTCCCATTTGACTAACGTTTTTACTTAGATGTAGGCAACCATCGGTGAACAAATATTTCGGGTAGTCGTCCAGACATTGCCATTTTCATAGCCAAGTTGTTTCTCTTCACAAGCTGCCTTAAATCAAGGCCAATACCTCGGTCTGCGCGTGTACCTTTACGCGATTTCCGTCCTGCAGGCTATTATGCATGCTATTGAGTGTCGCCCTTTGTTGCTTCAACGACTGGTTTACGCGTGAGTCGCATCGAAAATGTATCCCTGTTATCGTATTCTGAGAAATAAATAAGCGACATGCTTCTGCCACTACCTTTCATCTTCATACTGATGACGTTTCCAAGTATTTCATCGTCATCCAATGAGACTCATCGTATATTGCTTTTTCCTCTTCATTTGTATTCTTCATTGAAATGGAGTATTCGAAAACAAAACAGAACTCGCCCAAGGCTGCTTCTGCCATTTTCTCGTGTGGATTTTATGCGAAGTGAAGTACTCACGAAAAGCAATGAAGACGATTATAATACCTTGAAAACAAAGAAGAGTAGCGGAGTCGACACGTCGCTTTCCAGTCGTCCTGCTTCCATCTCCAGCCAAAGTGGCATTTTGCCTGCTGTCATCAATTCGCTGCTAGCATCAGGCAATGAATTTAGTTTGATTAGGCAAAACAAAAAACAGCACCCAAAAGGATTTCTAAAAGACTTTTCTGATTTCATACTTTTTGAATTGTTTCAGCTATTGTCGGACCGCCGACGAATGTTCGTGTAGAAGCTACATCGAACAGCTCAGCTGTGGTGCAGTGGGACTTTGAAAGTGGACAGGTAATGTGCTTTTTCTTAAAGATAAGGCTTTGGTACTTCTGTTATTCATTCATAAAAATTAGTGTATAATTACTGTCCGCGCTGAATATATTTGCTCAGGGCTACAGGAAACTAGACCCCGCTTCGATCTCTTTTGAAGGTTTTCAATAAGGGTTACTACAGTATTGTTATCTAGGTTGATGGATTTGTGGTGAAGTATATGCATGAGCCAGGAGGACGGTCGGATTCGGACAAATGGACAGCCAGAACAGTGATGAGTCCGAATTCACGACATCTCGAAGTGCCTCACCTCACTGCGCACAAGCCCTATGCGTTCTGTGTCCTTGCCATCAAAAATAACGTGAGTTTAAAGCTGTAGGTTTCAATCATGAATTTAACTGTGTGCATAAAGTGAATGGTTGAATCAGAAGAAGGACACGTTCAGCAACAGCGTTAAGTCTGCGAAAGCTGCATGTCGGAAGTGCACTACTTCTTAGTAGAATTTATTTCATTGGCAAGATTTAAATCAGTGTCGGCTATAAATCTTTGTTGGAATTGCTGAACGCTACCGATTTGTGTCAGTATATCAAATCTGTAATGAAATTTTCGTTTCTATCTTTCACGGATTTATTTTAGGGTGATTTATTTGTCTATTTCTGTACTGCTACGACACAATGGCATACACATCTCTTTGACCATCAATCATTGATTTAGTCGAATTAATAGGCATAACAAATTTGATTTCGCAGACGAAACCTGTAAACATATTTTCTATCTAACAGCTTGAAGTTCAGCTAAAGTTCATATTATTCGGAAAATCATTTACCTCTTAAAATTTGGCATCTTGTCGTCCCTTAACTATTGTTTTAGGCTCTAGTAGCACTATACATAAATATAATATTGTAGATGACATGATCAGCACCATGATTGATGCATGAGCGCATGTGGCGCAGTGGTGAGAGGCGCCAGATACATCGGTAGGCCACCGCGAGTCATTGTAAAAGCCAGATATGCATTCAGTCACCTCCATCGATGCTTGATGAAGTCGAATGCAAGGCGCATCCCTCAAGAATTGATCAACGCAGAGAGCTTTGTGCTTTTCTATGATTGATCCAGATTTGAAAATGAGCTACCCATATACTAATTGTTCTTATGACTATTTTTGGATAGCTGTTGTAATGCCAGTTGTTAGAATTTTTTTTAAAATCCGTTTTCCACCTTCTCCATAGGAAAACAACATTAATAAAGTTATCGCCAATATATCAAATCATATAATGTGGACGAGGTGGACGAAGCTGAGTTCCATTCACTAATTTCGAAACCAAGCCTGCTTCAAATTGACTTTTTGTTTAGCGACAAGGTGCGTGTTCTGATCCACCAACCTTGCTGGAAAAACTTACCCCTACGTACATGGTTCAAAATCTCGTAGTCGAATGGAAAACAAGTAATTCGGTCAAGTTGAGGTGAATTTTTGACAAGTTTATGTAGCGTCTTCCTTCTTTTCCCAATTAGTAGTGATAATGGCAATAATATTATTGTTATCATTTTTGCTTACGAAAGTCTTCTTCTAGGTGGGAATATAATGGTCCTGCTCATATCGGCTTCTATTTGAATCACACCGGAAAGAAAGAGTATTTTGATCACACATTGGCGATGAAAAGTATGACAACTCCAGGTTTCAAGCATGAATTGGACGAGGGCAGTAGAGAATATCTGTATGTGTTTCGAAGACTCTTCGTTCTTAACAAAAATTGGAGCGAAACGAATGGCCCGCATGGTGTGTTGGTGAACTCGTTAGCCCCCGGAAAGGGTGGTAGCGCGTTCGATCCCCACCGCAGCCAATTGCGGTCCGGAGTTTTGCAAATATCTCAGCATCATTGTGGTGGGATCACAACAATCATTATTTACACTTTCATCGTCTTTATGCGCGCACATCCTCTTCAGATGGACTAATCTGCGCCCATATATGCAGTACACGTTCCATGTAGGAGTGCGTACACTTCCTCCAGGTGGTCGGCAGTATTGGCCAAAAGAAGTAAGTTTCTGTTTCGGCAAAACTTTATTTGTTACTCACTTGTTAATCCGAGACCAAAGTTTTGAAATGTAAGGCCGATATCAGAACATAATTCTAGAGAATGGGACTGTGACAGTTGAAAATTCCTGAATAAGTGGTCCTTATTCATGAGTGGTAGCTCTGTTTTTTATTTTTGATAGTTAATTCACTGTGATCTGACCTATCGTCACATTGTGAAAAGTATAGCTTGTATAGGACTGCGATGTATGAATAATGTATGTTTCGTGGCCAAAAATATAACACTTATGAACTGATCTTGTTGCGCTGATGGGAGGTTGACATAGTTGTCGTCATTGTTGTCGTTGTCGGTTGATGGCTGACGATTCGGTGATTTCGCCTTCCTCAGAGCCGTGTTGTTACTAGTGGGACTTTATCAACAATTGTCATTATTTATTATTATTTTATTATTTGTTATTTATTATTATTAAAAAGGAACGAGAATCACAGTCGTAACAGCAGGAAGGAGAGGAAGGAGAAATCGCCGAAATGTCAGCCATGGACCAACAACACCAGCAACTACAACTTTGCATCAGCTGAGCAAAATCAGTTCATGAAAACATATAAACAAATATACCGATTATTTATCCCGAGATTTGTAGAAAGTCGGTCTTTCGAGTTATCAAAGGTGTAATAGTTTAGTTGGTAAAATTTTCGCACCAGCCTGTGCTGAAAATGAATCCAGATATTTGCTACCGGAATGCAAATTTTCTTCCTTAACTCTGAAAAACTCGTGGTTTCGGGAACCCACAACACTTTTTCTCATAGGGGTTCACATTTTGAATAGCGATGCAGTTGAATAAGCGAATTTTTGTCCATCAGAAAGTGGGACAGAATTGCCCTCAAAGACGTCCATTTTCGGTAGCTGTGCATGCGTCAGTGCTCTGGAATGCTTTTCTTTTTCTCACGACCGACTTTCTATTAACCTCGACATTGATCAAGTAATTCTTCGTATTCTTGTTGAGCAAACGCGACGTGTTATTTTTATTCTTTATTCACAAATGAGCTAACGTTTCGGCGGACTTCGCCTTCCTCAGAGCCGCTTTCTATGAGGCTTTTATTTTTGTTCTTAACCTTTGAAAGTTTTGAACTCTGACAGCTTTAAGATGGAAATTATCTTATAGGAAATTTGTGTAGCCTTATGCTACGATGGGGACATCTTCCTTTTGTTTTCAAATCTTAAGATTTTCAAGTACTTAATCGATTTATTGAAAAATTGCTGGTACTTGTGGAAAATAGTCGTAGTCGCAAATGTAGTAGTTGTCGCCTTAACAACATAACATCAAAAATGAGTTTGTGATTTCTAAATTGCTGTTTATTTATTGTTTTTGAAGGTGGTGATTGTGACTGACCCAACAGGCCCACCCTTCGTTTTTCCTCCGGAGATTGATGACCTTGTTACTAATGGAATAGGTGGCAAACAAGGCCAAATTGTTATTCGACTGAGACCAGCATCTGAGGAATATGGTCCGATATCACATTACTGGTTAATTGTAGTTCCTGGAAATTATTCAAAGGTGAGTGAGTGTTAGTGCCTTTTACAGTTGTTAGTCTTCCCTAAACTACGTGTTTTTCAAAGGATGACATGGTGAACATGGGCCCTGTCGAACTCGAGGCGGCTACAATTGCTCGACGAAAAACTCTAGAGAAACAAATCAGTGTATCACCAACTATACGGGTATGGCCTATAACGTGTAACATTTGGAACAAAGACGTCATGTCCACCTTTTTTCTTAACATTTTATTAACGGGAATTTCTGTCCAGGTGAAAAAAGCGGTCAGTGCACTGGAAGGTGTGTCGGTGGTAACTGAGCATAGTCGCCGTATTCGAAAGCGTTACAATGATTTACCGACAACAGCCTATATAACAGCAAGAATTGAGGCTGAGGAGATGAGGAAAATGTACACCGGGGATCGATCTTTCATTGTGGGCGATGACAAGGTTAGTAGCGTTAGAGTATTATTTTCCTCTAGGATGTTGTTCTCTGTTCAAAGCCCTTTGCGTTTGTTTCTACTACATCTCAGTGATATCTTACTCTTAAATGATATGATCAAAGCCACTTCTATAAACCTTTCCCTAAATCGATTCGATAACTAGAATGCAACTCAAATGTTCTAGTTTTTGAATAATTATCAATATTTTGCAAAAAAAAAAACCCGGCTTCGAGCTCTACGTGTTAACCATAGCCTTTCCTGTTGGAGTTATGTTCTGTGGATTCTCTGCGCGTAACTTGACCTTTCACTCGTATTATGATTCTCCTTTTTAGTTCTGGCGTCTTCAAATATCCTTTATGATGTGAACCTAGAAGGAAAATAATAACACCTAGTTTTTTGAATTAAATACTCTTTTTTTGAACAGAACCCGCAAAAAAACGCAAAAGATTACTACTTCAGCAATTCCACTGGACCAGCTGAAAGCTTTAATGTTTTTGACTAGAGAGCATGGTTTTCTATGGCTGCTTTGTAGTAATATTTAATACTAGTCAGAGGAAATCTATTGTTGTTCATATTAGTTTCTAAAAAAAGCATATGTGTGCGACCAGATTGGCGTGCTATCTTTTGTCGCCCAGGGTTAACTTGTTGGTGGTCAATTCCAGTGGGCAGCGTTTTGGCGAAGGGAACTTAATCGATTGTTTGTTGCGCTTTGTGGCCCCGTCTCTGCGTCGCTATATCAATTCTACTTTTTCATCTAAATACGTGGTACTAATGAAGCTGCATGTGACCCACCACTGAAAGATTGGATTCTTCACGTCGATGAGCTATCTGTCTCTACAAGCATCTACATGGTCTTGCTCGGAAATTGTAGAGAGCAATATGTAACCGTTCCAGAACTGCTTCCAAGATATATAACAATCACCAGTATTTCAGATCTACAATGGTTTTAACAACTTCCCACTACAGCCAAGCACAAAATATCGGCTAATGGTGCGTTCGTTCGCTAAAATTGACGGAGGGCGCAAGAATGAGGTAGAGTAAATTCATTTATCTTTTTCTTACGCTGTTTAATCCACGATTGTGAGGTAAAGAAAGGAGTGAGCTTCTTACTGTGTAGTCGACTTTTAAAATTTGGTGCGTTCCAATAATTTTAACATTTTCCGTTCGATAAGCGAGCTCCGATGGGCGAGAAGCTGACTCGTTTATATTCGGATTCGGCCCTAACGGAGCCGTTTACCACACGAGCAGCCCAAAGAACCAGTGCGAAAGCTGGAGGTGTTTGGTTGATCGGACCTCTGATTGCGCTGCTTATTATTGCTATTCTTATCGGAATGTTGGTTTGCTGGTGAATATTCCTTCATTTTCAATTTATATAATATGTTCTTTTTCACTTAAATGTTATAGGTGGCTTCGATGTAATAAAAAGTCGGCCGGTAGAGGACATCGTCACGGTTCCATTACAAAGGTGGCGTTGACTGGCAACATTATGAATGGTATTCCTAGTGAAACTAGTAAATTGCTTTCCACAGACACTTTTGGCCGAACTGTGATGAATCCTTATGAACAGGTGAGCGCTATCAATCTCAGTATTTCTCAAGCGCTATTAAATGGTCGTTCAATCCAGAAAAGCGTTTTCCATCCGTAGATATACCAATACGTAAATTTACAGATGAACGGCCATGGTAACACACATATGGAGTCGTCTGTAGACCTTTATCCTTTGCCGCGAACTCAGTCTCGAACCGATGTCGGAAACTATGCTCCGGTTCCCATTCAGTTTTCTTGCCTTCCATCGAGTGGTGGGATACTAGGTGATGACTTTTCCTAAACAACAGATTCGATGTTCGATATTTAAAAAGATACTTCAATTCCCATCTTCTAGGCAGTCATCTCGCAACTCATCCAGCTATTCCAATTTCCGAATTAGCGCACCATATTGAACAACTTCGCCTCAACAATAATGCAGGTTTCCAGCAGGTAACGAAATATTCCTTCCCAGCGTAATAAAGATGTCTAGAATAGATATTTGTAGAGAGACGTGACATCTTTTCGTTAAACTGAATTTCGTTTTTAGGAATTCGAATCAATAGAAACAGGTCAGCAGTTTACCTGGGAAAACAGCAGTGCCGAAATGAACAAGCATAAGAATCGATATGCGAATGTTGTTGCTTATGATCACTCCCGAGTGGTACTCTCTACGATAAATGACATTCCTGGAAGTGACTACATCAATGCCAATTACATCGATGGATATGATAAGGTGGTTAAGTTTTCTCTTTTGAAGTGGAATAACTTTACTTAGTTGTTAACTGCCAATGCTTTGGTGTTTCCTTGTTCATAACCTACTGTGTTTAGCCGAAGGCCTATATTGCCACCCAAGGACCACTGCCGGAGACCTTTGATGATTTCTGGCGTATGGTTTGGGAAGAAGGGACGTCGACAATTGTTATGTTAACGAATTTAGAAGAGCGTTCAAGAATAAAATGTGATCAATATTGGCCGACCAGGGGGAGTTCGACATATGGCGAAATCCAGGTGTGTGATCATCGGTTCATCTGTTATGAAGAGGCTAAACGGGAAAAACGAGAAATCGTGATTATATGGTTGCTAGGACGTCTTAAACATTGACGGGAAATTTTTCGTTTCTCAAATAGTCTCGATCATTTATCATCCTTACGATTTACGATTTCCTTTATAGTTATAAACGTATCTTACTTAGCCTTTTCTTAGTTAAATATCAGCGTTGTTTTCCACCTCTTTAGGTGACACTCCTGGAGACTACTGTTCTCGCACACTACACTATGAGAGCATTTCGAATACAAGTCGTTGGAGAAATGGAAATGCGAGAAATTCGACATCTTCAGGTTAACTTCTTACACAGTTTTGTAGTGCGCCTAACTAATCCCTGTAGACATCAACCATTTGGTTAAAAGCTATTGCATATTGAAGTACGTATCCAGAGTTATGATCGTGGCTTTTGTGTATATTTAGTCTATTCAGTCGTTTTTTTTTCTTAAATTCGCTTTTATTATAGTACACAGCTTGGCCTGACCACGGTGTGCCGGACCATCCAACTCCTTTCCTCATCTTTCTGAAACGTGTAAAAACGCTCAACCCTCCGGACGCAGGACCAATTATTTCCCATTGCAGGTAGGTGTAATTCCAAAGGTATTTATTGGTCTGTCGTACATCAGTCATACTCTTTCAAACAATTTTTTTTCAGCGCTGGCATAGGTAGAACAGGAGCGTTTATTGTGGTGGATTGCATGCTTGAGAGACTTCGATATGAAAACACCGTTGATATATTTGGTTGTGTGACTTCGCTAAGGAGCCAGCGATCATATATGGTACAGGTTAGTTACGCAAGTTTCTTAGACTTACAATAGAAATGGTGCTTAGTTCCTGTTGTACTATTCAAGGGACGTTTCTGAAAGGAAAAAAGCCACGGCGCAGTGAAAAACTAGAGTGACGGGTACCACTGAATTCGAGCACTTTCTAAAATTTTAGACGGAAGATCAGTATGTGTTTATCCATGATGCCGTTCTTGACGCTGTGAATAGTGGTTCAACGGAAGTGCCTATAATGAAGCTTAGACAACATGTTATGGCTCTACAACAAGTGGCGCCAATGGAGGGTGCAGCTGGAATGGAATTGGAATTCAGAGTGCGTCTTCAATTTTTCTTTGTTTTCATTTTCCGATTGTCTGGATCAAACGTTAGTCACTGGCTTTTCTCGTCAATTTACGGTCTTGGGTTTCATACTCGGCTGTCATAGATTGCTTTTTCTATCCTCATTTTCTTCCTTAAGTCTTCTAAATAGGGGAACCATAGTAATTTATGGTTATGTAGTGGAAGGAATTAAAAATGGAGTGAAGTGAAACCATTATGAAGGACTTTTTCAACACACCAATGACGAGTTTTAGCACTGTGTAAAGCCTTAGAAGTTTTCGTAGCTGATCCTTCTAATTTTTAAGCATCTGTCTGCATTGAAATGGGGAAGTTCGCGGTGTTCAATTGCAAATCTGGTGGTTAATCGCCACAAAAATCGCCATTTGGCTGTGGTTCCTTACGACAGTAACAGAGTAGTCATGCAACTCATCCCTGGTGTGGAAGGAAGTGATTACATGAACGCTAGTTGGGTAGATGGTTATCGGTAAGTGTTATAGTGACCATTTGATAGTTCTTTTTCATAAATTCTATTTTAGCGATATATTCACATTCCTCTTATAGACAGCGCTGCGCTTACATCGCAACACAGGGACCAACCGATCAAACTATCGGTGATTTCTGGCGGATGATATGGGAGCACGACTGCGCTATTGTAGTTATGTTGACGAAAACATGGGAATTAGGGCGGGTCAGTTGAACTCTTTTTGAACTTCTGGATGTCGTATAGTTTACAATAATTTTCGTGCTTTTAAGTTATACTACAGGTTTGGTTATAATTGTCACATTTGAAGGAGAAATGCTCTGAGTACTGGCCCCAGGAGACTGGTGCTCAAGTGGGACAGTTGGTCGTTGAGCCCATCGCCGAATATAATATGAGAGAGTATATCCTAAGAGAGTTTCGACTCAGTGATGTTCAAGTACTTTTTTTAAACCCTGTTTATTGGTTTTGTTTATTCGTGGACATATCCGGTGCAATGACTATGCATTTCAGTCTGGTCTTTCTCGTACCGTTCGTCATTTTCAATACTCAGAATGGCCAGAACAAGGTGCACCGAAATCTGCAGAGACGTTCCTGGATTTTATTCAGCAAGTTCGTTATCATGCGAATACGGCAAGATAATTAAAGACTTATAGTGTATTTCACACCGATAGTTCTGTATTGAGTTGTAATAGAATGCACAACAAGGGTTAAAATACAATGGTATTGGTAGTATTCATTCCTTAATGCTTCATTCGAGTTTTATTTAAGAAACGTAACGGATATTATTGCTCGGTTTCCAGAAGATCAGAAATATTCTAGGTACATCGAACAAAGTCTCAATTTGGTGTCGATGGCCCCATCGTGGTTCACTGCTCTTCAGGTGCCGGTCGAACAGGAGTATTTATCGCGTTAGCAATAATCATCGATAGGATGCGATTAGAACATGTTGTAGACGTCTTTACAACGGTGCGTTTTCCGCGGTCTAGGCCGTCTTCAGTCATCTTAATCTTACCTGTTACAATTCATTTCGCGCACAGTACATCAGTTATTCCATTTTTAGGTGAAATTGTTGCGGACAGAACGCCAAAATATGGTGCAGGACAAAGATCAGTACTATTTTCTGTATATGGCTGCTTTGGAATTCCTTTCATCTTATGAACAGTATCCGTCATCCTAGAAGGCTCACTTCTCTTCCCCGTTGAACATTTGACCCCGTGATTTTCCTCACCAATTATTGGTGCATCTCTAGTGTAATGATGTTGCGGGTATTCTGTTGTATCGTTGTCGTCAGACGACCACTGTACTGTCTTTTCTTCGACTACGGGTACTTCCAATCAATTTCTGATTGTGTCTTCATGTTTCTGAAGTTTATCTCAATTTGTTTATTCCTCCTATTCTATGTATATGTGTATTGATTTCTCGCTTTTCTTCAAGAAGAATCTGGTCTTTATCGACACGTGCGAGCTGGATTTGTTCACAATGTTGATATGTTTATTTGCTCATTCTTTTGCTTTCACACCTGTAGTAGACCTCAAATTCCAGGTCTCCATGGCGTTGAAATCGCCTTAGAATCTTTGCCATGTGCTGAGAAACTCCGAAGGATTTCTCAGCACTTTGAAGGCGGGATATGGTAGAACTTATAATAGCATCTAATAAATCAATTATTTTTCGTGCGTGTTATCATTTTTTTGGTAGTATTTCTACATTTCCATCTGGAAACCCATCTCAGAGTGTACCAGTACAATTCGTAGATTACTGCCACACTGATAACAAAGTATAGCTGGGAAGGAGATAACTTGAAAAAAAAACCTTAGCACAGCTTTCAAAACTCAAGGAGGAGAAATTTACCTGAACAGGCATGAACAATTACCAGACAGATGAACTGTGCTGGACTGTGCACAATTCCTCATGGTTCTTCACGGGCTACTCAAATGTCCGAGCTAGTGCATGAAATATCCTGAGACTCCCAAGCTTGTTTCAATGCTTTAAAACTACTGAGGACTAGTTCCAGTGTACATTGTAATCCACGTCCGCCAAGCTAAAGGTAGAGGAGATATTCGATATCCTATGTTTGGGGCCATGGAGGCTATAAACAACGATCTGTCGACATCAATATGTCTTTAGGTTGTTCAGCTTAAGTAAGGTTGTTATAAGATTTTATTTGGCTAGTGTTGTGGCACCGCCGCCCTCTTCAGAAATGCGATGATCCGAGTCGATCGTACGCCGCCGTTTGTCCTCCCGATCGGCTCTTCGTTGTCGTATGGCGTGATTATAGTTGCTTTAGCTCAACATTCTGACAAAAAACTGACTATTCTCGTCGAAGTTTCACGAAAGTCGCCTTTAGGACAAATCGTTCGCTTTTCGTTTAGTTCATTCGGCTTTCATTTACTGAGTTTCTAATTTCTCATTTCAGACGAGACGCTTCGAAACTCGTTTAACTATGCTTATTTGCCCTACAAGTTCTCGAATCGTGAATCTGACTCAGCGCATTCAAACGGTGACCAGCAGTAATGCCACGTAGCCACTCGTCTTTCACAAAATGTGCTCGAATTTGCTCTTTTTCTTCGTAACTGCTTCGCTGACATAAGGTCGGTGCAACTTAACATAGAAAGATCAATGTCAAAATAAAAATCTTGTATGACATTTGGTCTTAAGATGGAGTGTGGAATGAATACAAGGACATAAGGCATAAAATTTGAAAAAAAAAAGATTAAGCTGCTGGCGTTGACTAATCCCTAAGGGATGCGCCATATATTCGACTTCATTAAACATCGATTGGAGGTGACTATCGGGCTATTGGGGGGCATATCTGGCTTTTACAGTGACTCGCGGTGGCCTACCGATGAATCGATCCAGTGCTGCTATCCTCTCAGACAAGTCTGGCACCAATTTGCCGACTCCGGAGGGATGAAAGCCTTGGTGAGCCACGGGGGCTGCTATTGATCCCAGCTGTATTGCAGGGTACCTCTAACCACTGCGCTACACGCGTCAAATCATATAGGATATAGAATTTTAAAGAAAAGAAACTTTAAGGTTAGAAAAAAATCAGACATATTACTTTTTGAGAGAAAAATATATGTATATGTAAAAAAAGGTCACTTATAGCGCAGGTAAATAGTTTAGGGCGATAACTGCTAGGTTCAGGTTTCCGAATTGAATATTGAAGACGTATTCTGTTTAGATCTTCCTATATCTGAGCATTGGAAAGCTAAATTCTAATAATATAAGCCAATGTTAACGGAGAAATACACCAATGTCATTCATTTTTCTAATAATCAGGGTCGTTCCTATTTTTCATATTATTATTTTATTTTTGCTATAGATTACTTTATTCGCCTTGACTAGAACATGGGGCATGACATACAGAAATAGAATAAAGCACTTGGATACAGCTACTTTGTTGCTGATTGTTTTAAAAAGTGGGCGAACACACAACCTTCTCAGTTAACTACCAAGGCGAATAGTCTTACCCGATGCGATAGAGCAGTTTATAACACGAAACCGTCAGCTAAATTAAACCCGCGATTAGGAGTTACTCTTTTTCAAGCTTAGCTAGTGATAAGGAGGGTTGGCCTTTCGAAAACGATAATCCTCACACTGTTCTTGAGGTGCTGGGTGTATCGCATTCCATGTGGTCGCTCTACATGACATGGAAATCGGGAACACCGGCCAACTAGGAGATGAGATCCTTGCTATTCGCAGAGGGAAAACACCGTTACAACATTTTAGCGGCGTTGGTTTTGTCGTACAACTCCCTATTTCAATATTGCCGCGCGCTACCAGCACTTGAAAACGAATCCTTGTCCCCTCCTTCTCTTACTTCTGCAGTGGGTAGAACCTTGCCAGAGAGAACTAAAGACAGTTTTTAGGGAGAGGTTCTAAAGGCTTTTTCTACTAGCGCAATCTAATAGAGCTACATGCGAAAGGGTGCAGCTGCTCGTTCGGAAACTTCTTTGGGACGGCAGATGCTGGAAAGTTAATTCAGCTGACTGCTGTCAGTGCCCGAACTGTCGGACAAAGAAGAGCTGTTTGTTGGAAGAAGTTGTAGAATCCCTTTCCAGCCACCTGCGAGGCAACTGCATGAGATAGTGGTTGAGAGGCAATTAAGAGAAGATGCGAAGGTAGATTTAAGATGATTATAGGTGAACAAGAAACACACCAATATAGAAAATAGGAACAAGGTCACCGGGCACAGTATTCAAAATGTTTTACATAGAGAACATTCTTATGTTGGTTAAGAATGTTCCCATATCTTTTCTGTTCCAACTTTTAAGGAGAAAGAAAATTCGCCGCCCATGCAACTCTCTTTCTTTTGCGTGATTTCTCCTTCATGTTATTCTCCACGATCACGAACTTCCAAGGTCCATTTACATGGTGGTTTCTGTAATCAAAGAACCATTAAAATTCGCAAGACCGACTTTCTGTTAACCTTGACATTGATTGATAATTCGATGTTTTGTTTCAATAAGTAGACACAAGGTTGTTATTGTAGAATTATATTGACTACTATAGATTGACAATCCTCGCCCATGTAGTACTCTGTGCAGCTGCTATCCACCAACTAACTTAGATACAAGAAATAAACAGCTCTGAAGAAGGCGAAACCGCCGAAGCGTCAGCTATTCCAATAATCCCAATAAATTCTATAATAACAACCTCGTGTCTGCTTATTGAAACAAAACATTAAAATTCGATTTTCCACCTTCCTATCGAAGAGCGCCAATAGGACTGTTTTTGTTTCGACGCTGCCAAACACTTCTTCGTAGTTTTAAAAAATCAACACTAAGGGAGTAGTGCTCCCGACAAACTTCTGTGACGCTAACACGATTTCGATCTGGCCCAGGCGACAGAATCTCTGTCGTATTCTTACTTGCTCAAATGGTTGTGCACCATTAAAACTCTGACAGGCGCAGTAGGATAACCTTCGTGAACAGCTTATAGAGCACCATCCACAAGCGCATTGGACAATAATTACGAAGCTCCCTTCGGTCATCCTTCTTAGACATGATGACTATGCACGACGTCCTCCATTGGTCTATAAATTCTGTTTTTCAAGGTAAAATATCGTATTTAGTTCGAGAATTCTGTTGTGATTTTAGACATGCAGAACGAAAAGCATTCTCCATAGCTCATCCTCGACATGTTCGTTTCGTCCCGCTTCAGTGACGTTCTATACAACTCAAGATTTCACCGCCCTGCACCGCTTCACTCACCGTTTGACTTTGTAGGCAGGAGGGCACAGTCTTAGAAGTAATAAGGTCGGATTTTTCCTGGCGGAACTATTCGTGGCTCCCTGAGCTCCCGAGGTCAATCTACTCGTAGCTTCGCTTAGGTTGTCACCATGGACAGTCGCCGGCACTTGTAAAACTCAAGAAGGTTTTGCACTTTACGACTACTTTGACACCAGGACGGCGGTGACACATAGCGCTGGTTTACTTTTAGCTGGGCTCCCGGATAGAAATATCGAACTCTTTTTTTAGCCTGTAAAACCCCTCTGCGTGAAAAACGTGCGTTTTACTCCACAGTTCGACAACCATAGCATCCCCGCGCTCACTGGTTGCCTAAATTTCACGTTTTGTTTGATACCAGTGCTAATGCAGACACCTTAGAAGTGTGGATAGCGCAGTGAAAGTGACCTCCATCATCACGAGCATGGTGTTAGTTCGATTTCGCACCGGGCCCACCAAACCCCTTATCCCTCCGAGATCGGGGAATTGGTACCGGACTTGTCAGGGAAAAATCACTGTCTGCAATACAATTGGCAACGCTCCAGTTAGGCTATCTCAGGAGTCCAGGGAAAATTTCTCGACCAGCATTATACGACATTCAAGGTGAAATAAAAATCCTGAAGCAGCAACCGAAGCCACACGTGGAAACTTGGTGGATGATGGATGCGAGCAAACGAATCGAATGTGAGAAGAGCTGGGATCTGCACAGACCAAATTAAATAGATAGAATAAAATAAAACAAATCTTGGTCCCTTCAGAAATTAATTAATAAAGAGGCAGTTTTAGAAACAGGCCAGCTATAAGGATGAAATTTAAGAGACTCAAGAGAATCCGCTTTCTCTTGCAAGACTGCAAACAGTGAAAATTTTGCAACGTCCAATGTGATTTGCTGCCACTACTTGCTTGAGTTATTGAATATTTGATAGTAAAACAGATAACTACAATTGCACGAAATCTTAACATACTGGTAAGAAATAGCTTATTTCTGACGCGGTCATGATTCTTATAGATTGTAACCTGTAAATACTTAGCAGTGAAAACGTGTGATATATATTGAACGAGCATCAATTTACCACTCATTCCATTTGTCACCTTATTCTTTATCAAGGCCTATCTGGCATCTAATGTTTACTCGGTAGAATACTAGTGCAAAATATTTGCAAGTGGGTCTTTATTTCTAGATTGGCTCTTCGGTACATGGTTGTGGTGATGACTGATGAGGAAAATGTGAAGAAAAGAAACGGTGTCAAAGGAATGGAGCTCGAACAAGCAGCCCAGAAGCGCGCAACAGTAGATGAAGTCAAGGTGCGTGATGTTGCTTACCCACTTCATACTACTGTTAATCTTTTCAGCAAGGAAGTATCACAGCAACAAAGAAAATCAATGAGAGTAAAATAAGGAAGAAAGGTTGCTTAGTTTTGAATTCCACGAATTAGTTGAGAGTACGTGGCCATTTCAGGAGCAATGAGTTTCGACGAGGAGGAATTAGTAAGTTAGCAGGATCAATGCGCTTCATTGAAAGCACAGCTAATACGTGACGAAGTGAACGATGAATTTAAAGAGAAGACTTTTGCTAGCTCTTCATCAGACAACGTTTTTTTAAGGTAGCTTTGAAAAATAACCGAGCAGCGGTGCTCACGGCTAGCCTTTCGTTGGAAAGTGCGGATACCGTCAATACCAAGCTTGCAGTCCCAGTTGTGAAGAAAATCTCGAACGGTAGGCTCCCACACAATCCACCTCGTGGCTTGCCTCAAATAAATACTGCAGTTTTTTTTCAGAGGTTTCAGAGAGCGTTGAAGACGGCGATAAGGACTCGGTCTGTTTGTCTTCATTTCTTATTTTACATTTCGAAACAGATATATTGAAAAATGTAAACAGGACTGGTCAAATGGAGGCGAAGTTGAACCATCAACAAGCAGTAAGCCTAAGATGGCAAAAAATGATATGAAAGGTAAAACGACATCGAAAAACTGTCTCTGGCATCTCGGTACGCATCGTGCTTCCTTTACATGCCAGATCCTGCTATGATCTTCGATGCACTTGAAAAACCGGATACTCTAGATCCGAAGGAAGAATCAATTAACAGAAAAGCGGATCTCAGAAATGATAAGAAAGAGGGTAAGTGGAGTTCAGCTACAGTTTCCTTTGCACATACCGTCGCTTCATACAATCTTAATACTACAGATACTGGCTTGATATTTGATGCACTTGAAAAGCCGGAAACTGTGGATCCGCAAGAGGAACTGGACTCGGTAACACCACCTACTTGTCAATTTTTGCTTCAACCAGCGGTAAAAGCAGTAAATTGTCAGATTTATTCAAAAAATTGAATTGTTGATCTAGTCTTTCTCTCAGATAGTTTTCTAATTAACGGCTCCATTAGCAATCACCCAACAGGATTGATCTGGAGAATATAAAACGGCATTGAACACACTTAAGGAGAGGCTGTGTGCAAATCACAACGTTAATCTTTCATTTACTATAAGCTGTAACTTTTCACGGTAGGCTATTATGTGAAAATGAACCATAATGGTGCTGAGATATTCACAGAACTTGGACCCTAAGCTAGATGAAACCACGATTACCCTTGTTACCACTGTGGTTGCATTTCACCTAAAACTTCGCCGTGAAAAATTACAGCAGGAAGTAAATAAGAGGTTAATATGATGATTTAGACAACCGTCAGCTTAACTGGGTTAAATGCCGATTTGTTTCCCCAGATCAATCCTGTCGATTGGTGACTACTGATGATGCTATTAGGTGGAAAGCTAGTTGACAGAGAGGGAAAGCAAAGGCCTCAGTGGTGCAGTGTTTAATACGCGAGCCCCCGGAAAGAGTAATTGTGGTTCGATTTGGCCTGAGGTCCACATTTTGTGAATATCACAGAACCATTGTACTTCCATTTCACATGGCATACAACCGTAAAAAAATACCGTAGGCTTAAATAAAAGGTTAGTGTTGTTGACTGAATATTTTTAGAACCTTTACCATACGCGGCATTACGACCGATCGAGTCTCACGTTAAGAAATACATTTAATCTTTATGCTTCGAACAACCCTACAACCCCGAAAAAGCAGCACCTTTTTCAATCGCTAAGCAAATTGGAGGTTCTTCTTCTTCTTCTTCTTCTTCTTCTTCTTCCTTCTTCTTCCTTCTTCTTCCTTCTCCTTCCTTCTTCTTCCTTCTTCTTCGTTCTTCTTCGTTCTTCTTCGTTCTTCTTCCTTCTTCTTCTCTCTTTCTTCCACTGCTACTCAAAGCTGATCGCGTTGATTGAAAATAAGGAATCAGCTGACCCAATATGCTGAAACAACAAAACTACTAAGAAAGCTCTGGTGTTCGGAATTCGAATAAGGTTCTCCTTTAGCGAAATCACTACAGCGGATGCCTGCTTTAAACTAATTCAAGACTGATATGCTATTGGTTTGCCAAAGTTTTGAAGGAAAAATCGGATTGCTGTTGCATTGTTGCACAACTTTTAGATCTATGTGACTGAAATAAATAACTTAAACAAATAAATATTCGAAAAGAAATGAATTTAAAACTGCAGTGGAAACAAGATCCAAAAGGGTTCCCGTACTAAAGGTGGTCACGCCCATTCTATTCCGTAACTTTTATGTTTTGAAAGGCACCGCCATGTCTTACCTATATGGCGGATCTAGTATTTTTCAGGATGTGAATCGCTTAAATTCGTAATTAATTTTAGCAATTAGTTATAAAATCGGCCCTTTCTTATGCTCCTTAGCTGTCGTTGTAAAAAAATTTAGGCATTTGTGAAAATTAGGACGCGGAGGAGTATAGCAGCTCGAGGCGTCACTTCGCTGACAAGTATCAGACCCGTATTAGGGCCTGTGAGGATATCGGAGTCATTGAAAATAAAAAAGTTTCCAGTAATGCCGAGGCTACCATTCGCCAAACTGAGGCGTGATATATCACTGAGGAGAAGCCGAGAGTCGTGTGCAAAAGGTGAATCGAAGAGAAGCGAACGACCGTTGAAATTAGATTGGACGTCATCAAGTAGAAGTTCAACTTTGGAACTGGAAACACTGCCATTGCAAGTTGAAGCAAAGCAGAAAAAAGGAATTCTACCAACGCTGCCTCCATTAGCACGGAGTGAGGTTGCTGCAGCAGCCGCAGGTTCTTTAAAAATAAAAGCCCCGAAAAAAACGGAACAGTCGCAGCGAAAGGACGGTTTGCAAAAATCCGTTACCAGTGAGGTGGTGGAGTGCACTTCTCAAACACTCAGTGGGAAGGAGTTAAAAACCACTGAAGCCTTCAGTTCGCAAACGATAAGTAAGTATTCGCGTGTACTACCACTGATTTGATTTGAAATTGATGCAGTAGTTTTTCTAGCTTCAAAGAAAACTCAATCATTTTCTATCATTATGGAAGAGCCACCCAGAACTCACTACAAATTTGTTAACATTAAAGTGAATCTGTCACAAGTATGTTGTCTAAGTTTTTGAATTATAAAAAAACTCAACGGTTTACCGCCTCATCGTGGCTGGGAGATGTTCCTGGGTGTCGTTCTGCGATGTACAGGAAGGAGGCCTCCCCCCGGCAGGGTCTCAAGCTGAAAAGGAATCCGGCGCTTCCATCAGAGAGCTCAGGTAAGAGTAAACCTTTACCAGGATCCACCACCGTCCTGGTATGAAACCAGTCGCATGGTGGCCAATCTCCCACTGATCCACAAATCCCGACGACTAGCTGTGGTGGTGAAGACCTGGAGCAACCTTTAGCCAGGCTGATCTCGGGGCTCCAGGCAAACACAATGGATAAACCAGCAAAACTCCGAAAAAAGCGGAAATGCTGCGGTCCGCACAATCGGTGCAGACGGGCCATCCAAGGCTCCATGTAGGTAAAAAGCGCGATACTCCTAATCCTATTTCATACAGGAAACTTTCATTAGAAAAATGAATTAGGAACTATGGAATATTGAAATATTGCCATCAAAAGCTATATAGACCATAAATGGGGAGGCTTCGATGACATGGTTGGTGCAAGCGCTGCGCAATAGATGAAAGAGAGCGTGGGCCACTGGAAATATTGGACCATTAACTTTATGTCCCTACAGAACATGGGCTTCTATTCTTACACATATGTAGACTCAAGAAAACATTTTTCGATGCGTTTTAGTATTATGTGTTTTTAGAAACAGCTTGATGTAAATCTGAGCGAAAATCTTGTCATAATTTTCATTCAAATCACCTCTCCACTGTTCTACCATCTCGTCGTTGGCGACCAAGTTAGCTCGGTTTTATGCCTACTTTGTAAGTGATAAACTCTGCTATCACAAACTTTACTATTACTTTAGATAACAGAAGTTGATGGCGTGGTTCCAAATGATCTCAGGGGATTCTTCAACACGGTGGAATCAGCGACAGGCGAGGTAAAGGAAAATGTCTTTACAGCATTTTCACACGATCTTCGACTAGGCTGATTAGTGAAATTACACGGATAATGCCTTATTTGACTTTACGTGAAATTAGTGTCAAAAATATTAAAAGATAGAAAAAAAGTTAAAAGTGATTAGCAATGGCAGGTAACTCTCGGTGTGGTCAGGCCGTGGAACGTGCGTCCTCCCACTCCAAAACGGATGGCTCCGGTATTTCCATTGAAAAAACACTGCTATTTAATAGTTGGTAGGTGGTTTGTATTTTAGAAATTTCGAAATTGTACGCCACTGCGCCCACCTACTGCATGTGTATCCATTTTCTAAAGGAAAATATACAAACAGTAGCATGAGAAATACTGGAAGCGAAACGAAGGACCCGCCTGCCTGCAGTCTGGAATTTTGCAAATACTCAGCATCGTTGTGATCATAACGAATACTGTCAAAAAATGTAAGAAATAATGTTTTGTTTCGTAGTTGGAAGAAACTGGTTGACGAAAAAATCAAGCTTGTAAAATTAATATAGAGAATACATTAACTAAGTGACATAACTGTGAATTAATTTACATAACCCAGCGGTAACGATACTAGATGATCTGCTAAGAAATCTAAATCTATAAATTTCAAAGGGGAACATGAAGCGCAATGCTTAGATGTGTCGTACATTGCAAGCTTAGTTGTTCGCTCCACTTAGCCCTGAACCAGGCAACTCACATCTCACGAGTTCGCCAGTTGGTACCATATCTTCTCAAGAAGGATTTCTCCAATCCATAAAGTCCAGCGATTGTTAGTGATGAGAACCTAGAAACGCTCCAATAAAGACAAACGAGAATTCTGCAAGAAATCTACTCCAGCAGCAGTCTCTGACACTCACGATGTGTTACAGCAATAACCGAACGCTTGCACAGAATATTAAGACCTTTGCGCATAAAAGGTGCAATACAGCGAATCAATTGAAAGAATTCGAATTTTGATAGAAAGAACTGAATCCGACCAAACGTGAACGAGATCACGATATAATCGGATAAGCAAGCATAGCCATGACTTCCTGAAATAAACCATTTCAATAAAAATCTCTTCAAACAACTCTCGCAAGAAGTCTGCAGTGAATAAAATTCAGAGTTGCCACTGATAAAGAAAATGCGAGCGGGCTACGAATTTCAGAGTAGTCGCGGCCGACTTCATTTCACTAAGGTATGAACTCCACGATTTGAATAACTTTGTTTCTAGCTGAATAAACCATAAAGCTAAAGAAGGTCTCGACGTTGATCAATCCCTGAAGGATGCACCATGCATCCAACTTCATTAATCATCGTTTGGAGGTGACTGAATGCATATCTGACCTTTACAATGACTCGCGGTGGTCTGCCGAATGTATCGAGCCAGTGCTGCTATCCTCCCAGACATGTCTAGTACCAATTTGCCAAATCCTGATGGATGGAAGGCTTGGTGGGCCATGGGCGCGGAGATCGATTCCACGTGTGTGTTGCACGGCACCTACGACCACTGCGCCAGACGCGAATAAACCATACATAAAAGCCAAGTCGAAATAAGGTCAGTTACCCTTTCAGGTGGAACCACAAACAATGGGTGCATTTGCTTTTCTTGTCGTCGACCGCATCATCGACGTTGATTCCGATCTCGTTCGTGCTTTTTTTTCCACTGTGATCCCGATTTAACCGGAACTGTGCTTCCATTGCAGATCCCCAATCAAGTGAATATGGTGTCACTGAAAAATCGTATTCGTGCAGTACAAGAACGCGACGGCTGCTGCACTTTTCTTGTGGAGCGACCGTCCTCGCTCCACCACATCAGCAATCCCAGCTGTGTTGCCATGAAGGTGCCAGCAACGGGCGATGACGTCGAGATGGCCGATGATGCCGTTGAAATCGGTGCTCGTGAAGCATTCAAGCATACGTTTGCCAAGGATAAGCACGTATGTCGCATGGACCCTTTGCTATGCAAAAACTAGCGCTGAAACTACAATGCTCAAGCCAAGTAACTTTATTCCTACAAGTAGCATCTACGTAGTTGTGATGTAGAAGATTTTACATCGCTTACATTACACAAGCTGACGATCGTTGTCAAAATGCTTGTTCATCATCGCTCACGTTCAGAGAAATACACCCGTTTATGGAGCACGGTCTAAACAAGATACCACTATCGAGAACGAGCAACTTGTGACCGCAGTGGAAAGCGACACCAGTGGTATTGAACTAGTTTTGTTGTGCTACCATTCCATTGACGTACTTAGATTTTCAGTGCTAAGACGACCACGTCGAAGAAAAAAGCGAACATTGAAGATCGGGGTCAGGACAAATCATTTTGACTGTTTTGATTCAATTGGTACTGTTTTTTCAACTACAAAGTTTTCAGAAGAATCCCAAGGAGAAAGCTATACCGAGTGACGTAAAGCAGGGGACTTATTTGAGCAAGGTTGGTCTTGAGTCTGCTTTGCTCTCAACCTCTTCATTAACATGTTCAGACAAGCGAAACGTCGCTGAGAAAGCTGGTGACGAAATTCATCTCCAAAACATTTACACGCTGAAGTGATGAAATTGTATTGTTGTCTAGAAGAAAAGTAAACTATTTTAATTTTATTGAATAAACGCTTATCTTAACTTCTTTGGAACACATATCAATTGCCTTATCTAACAAGTCGGTAAGCACATTGCCAATTTATGGTCAAAAACATTTCATCCTGATCGACGGCATCACTAACCACTACGCCATCCCCGCCTATATGAATCAAAAACGTGGGTTTTCGAACTTCATGAGCTCTCTTACGGGTCTTTTTCACAGAAGAATCCTGGGCAAGCTAGTCGGAAACCTACATGGCTTGGACCAAAGACGAGTACCTCTTTAATGTGTAGCTGAATTCGGGAGAAGGACTCAGCTTTAAGGGAGCGTATGTGAACTATAAGGGGGCGTGTGGCGCAGTGGTTGGAGGCGCCACTGCGGCGCACGTGAAATGCGCCCATAGCCCACCAAGCGTTCCGTCCCTCCGGGGTCGGCAAATTGGTACCAGACTTGTCTGGGAGGATAGCAGCACTGGCTCGATACATCAGCAGGCCACCGCGAGCCATTGTAAAGGCCAGATATGCATTCAATCACCTCCAACGATACTTAACGAAGTCCAATGCATGGCGCATCCCTCAGGGATTGATCAACGCCGAGAGCTTTATCTTTTTTAACCTTTTATGTGAACTATATGAGCACGTGTAGCGGGGTGGTCGGAGGAGCCGTGCAATACACATGGAATCGGTCCCCGCCACCACGTCCACCAAGTCTTCCATCCCGCCGGTGTCGACAATTTGATACCAGACTTGTCTGGGAGGATAGCTACTGACTCGATACATCGGTTAGTCACCACGAGTCATCTCAAAGATCAGATATGCATTCAATCACCTCCAAGGATGCTTAATGAACGACTAACTTTGTTTACGAACACGTTCGTCCGACGTATGGGAGGTCGTGCAAGGAGACGTTTGCATTGCATACTCTTGGAGTCCACTCTACTCTTCTTTTCGTCCATCTGTCATTTGTTCTTCTCATTATGTGACCGGCCCATCTATGTTTCGCTGCCAATGTATATTCTCCAAGATCTCGAAAATGTGACAAATTTCAAAGCTTAGAGTTTCGCACTCCGGCTGGATACTGAGACGGTTATATGTCAGAAGAGTCTCTATATGTCTCAAGCGCTCTCTGAGTAGTGAGAAGCATTCTTGACGTAGTTGAAGTATCAACCCACATCTCTGCAGCATAACAGAGCGCTGGGAGGACCGTAGAATCGAAGAGATGAGTGCGGATTTTACCTTTTATGTGAACTATATGAGCACGTGTAGCGGGGTGGTCGGAGGAGCCGTGCAATACACATGGAATCGGTCCCCGCCACCACGTCCACCAAGTCTTCCATCCCGCCGGTGTCGACAATTTGATACCAGACTTGTCTGGGAGGATAGCTACTGACTCGATACATCGGTTAGTCACCACGAGTCATCTCAAAGATCAGATATGCATTCAATCACCTCCAAGGATGCTTAATGAAGTCAAATGCGTGGCGCATCTCTCAGGGATAGATCAATGCCGTGAGCTGTATCCTTTTTTTATGCCTGAATTTAATCGTCGAATGAAGGACGGCGTAACTTCATTCGATACTGGATGATGGCCTGCGAAGGTGTAAAGGATATACCACTTCTATTGTGACTGCTACACAAAACAAACTTTACACACTGTGCAGTCAAACGCAACATAAAATTATTCCGGAGAAAAAAATAAAGACGGAGCACAGGTTAGTTGACCTCGACGAGTCTGCACAAAAAAGCTACAGGACGGATCACCGAAATAAATGACCGATTTATCTGTTGATTGAGCTATAGAGCTATATATATATATATA
>MQTX01000047.1:308239-355951 GCA_009735665.1 Angiostrongylus cantonensis
TATCGCCTAATCTGCTTGCTGTCTGTCGTCTACAAACTTTTCAATCGAGTCATCCTAAACAGGATTGACAGAACACTGAACGAAGGACAGCCATGCGAGCAAGCAGGGCTTCGAAAAAGATTTAGTACGATGGACAACATTCACACGTTAACAAGGCTCATTGAAGTATCGCAAGAGTAGAGAAGACCGCTCTGTCTCACTTTCATCGACCTACAGAAGGCTTTTGTTTCAGACGAGATAGAAGCAGTCATGGAAGCCTTCGGTAGTCAAGGTGTCCCTACTCGGTACAGAAGGTTCTTCGTGAGCTGAACAAAAATTTCACTACCAAAATTTCACCATTCTATAACGATATTAACGTTGACGTCAAAAGAGGAGTTAGGCAAGGCGATACAATCTCGCCAAAATTATTTACGGTCACCCTCCAGAAAACACTGAGTGGCTGGTTCCCTAATTGGAAAACTTACATAGCGCCAAAAATAAGTGTTCATATAGGTCTTGCCTTCTTTTTTCTGAGGCAATAAAAATGTTCGGCTGAGTGAAATACGTATCACTTTGACACGTCCTACATTTGGAGAAGGAGAAACCGCCGAAATATATATTAGGCACTGCTGAACAGAGCTTGTATTTACAAACTGTCGTATGCTCAAAAAGTAAACTGCGATTTAATGAAAACCGCGACGCCAATAACAAGTCCGTCTTGCCAAGCGCAATCTAGCTCAGTAAGACTGGAAACTGACTTAGAGTCTCCCTGATGTGGAAGCAACTTCCCTTTCGAACGCCTACTTCTGACAACATTGATTTGCGGAGTTCTGCCTTGCATAAAATAGTTCTCAATTCCTGATGCCATAATAGCTCCTTCGTCCCTAAATTGCACTTAATCCAACACGGTAAACCTAAAAAATAAGACCATCACTAAGAGAAACTCTTATGAACAAAAAAGCAACACACAAGAAATTAGATCCTGAAGGATCGAAATGACTCTCCAGAAAAACTTCCGTAACCGGTAGAACACTCCTAAATAGATGATTTGGTTTAACAAACCACATCCAGACTTTACTCTCAATGATACTCCTTGTTTCCCACTCGCTCTCCTGTAATGTAAGAGTCTTCTCCATATTTGATGATATCTCCAAGTTACAGTGCTTGATGGAATGCACAACTGTTTCTTTCTAAAACAACAAAAGGTTCAAAAAGAAATCAACGGTGCGCATAGTCAGTTCAGACTAATAACCTTCTTTCTGCATTTCCTAGGTGAAGACTCAACAGAGCAAGATGTACTACGCCGCTTCGGAGGTGAGAGAGGCATTCTGTTAGAAAATCGTCGAGTTACAGCAGTTTAAAATGCGAACCACGTCATATTTTAACAACATTCACTAAAGACTGATAACATTTTTAGAATCATCGCTGTCCCAGAATTTGTACTTCAAGACATAAATGGTAGTAGCACATCAGAACCTCTTATACTGAGGCTCCAATCGACAAAACCAAAGCACCGAACCCAGTAGATCATGTGGTGCGCAAACCATAGCTCTTTGCCAGGCCATTTCATATACAGGAAGTTCCAAAGAAAACGCTGTATCTCAGTGGGTTCATAAACAATAAATACCATAAACAGGTAACACCTCTATCCAAACCTGTTGTTTCGGTCATTTCTACTGGAAGTTAGATAGACTCTATACAGAATATTCATTTCATTTGAAGTGTTCAGGTATCAATGTCACTAAGGCAAAACAGCACAGCAATAGGATAAGTAGGCAAATCAATAACCATTTACTCCAGGTCAATACAAATCAAACACATGAGCTATGAGAAGAACAGTGAAATATCACAATCAATAATAAATAGATTTGAAAAATTAAACAGCATAGACCACACACCACAAATGTAGAGGACTGCCAATCTCTTAACGAAAAATAACCAGTTGCTAATCCGGCAACATTGTTTCCACAGTTATTCAAAAAAAAGACTTATTGGCATTCCAGTAATTAAGCATTCCATGCGAAATCATTTTAAAAGAGACAAGACTTATTGGTATTCCAGTAATTAAGCATTCCATGCGAAATCATTTTAAAAGAGACCATTTAAACTGTTCCTTAGCAGAGCTCATTAAAGACATTCCTACTTGAGAGAATGTTTGATCAGAGAACGAAATCTCGTCCGCTTTCAATGCACAACGAGCCACCACAGATTGTGGATCGGTCTCCAGGATAATCCTATAATCATATAAAATATGGAAGATAGAAAAAATAATGGATAATTCAACCTACCCTTCGTCACAAATCTCGTCTATGATAAGGATGCATGTGTCCATTGCATCTATGAGGGCTTTCTTCTCGACATTCTTCCGTAGTACCGTAGAGATGGCATCGAAAAGGCAGTTCAGTAGGGATTCAAGCACAAGCTCGTTTTCACGACTACTTCCAAGCACATACATGTACAGATCAACGTTAGATCGATAAATACAAGTAACGCCTTCCAAAAGAATTATTTCAGCTGCAACATGAAGCATGAAAAGAAAGCTCTCAAACAATCAAAAAAAAGATAAAATTAAATTTGTTTGTAATATTCTAAATCTTGTCTGACCTATGAGTTTCCACAACGAAAAAATCCGGCGTGGTGATAAATGGGGCATGATGGGGCCTATACAAAAACCTGCAGTGACCTATACATTCACAAATTCAGTGGGCTTATCCTCCTAGAAAAGTCTGATGTGAAACTGATGACCTTAGAGGAATGGGAAACTTGATTATGCAACAGCTTGGGATTGAACCAAAGACGTGTTTATTGTAGGACACCTTTCACCACTGCGCTACACACGCATTTAGGAAGGTATATAGTACAGGCAAACAAAACAGAAACAGTAATAAAACCAAACCCGAGGAAAACGATTGTTAACAAAAAAAGTTCTCACATGACGAATTCCTGGAAGTTTTCTGGAAAAGACTTTTTTCGAAAGCCTTTTGCTCTTTTGTTGTTCCAAATGTAGATTTGTCGAAATACTTAAACAGATGATATACAGTAGACAAAAAAAATCTACAAAAACTTAGTCGATTTAATCTTGTTTGAGTACATTCGCGACGATGCCTGATTCTCCGTGGCCGTCGAAAATGAAACGCCTAATTTTCAATAGCACACCTTTTTCATACCTCTTGAAAGACATCCACCTATTTTGGACTATGGGAAAAGGTTTATACGCCATTCCAACTTGGTGCTATACGCCCTTTGTAGTTCGACTTTTTATGCTTTCCCTTGATAATCATGACTGGTGATGACGATTAGAAAAGGACGAACAATTGCTTATTGGACAGAACTGAACCTTATAGGCTTCAACTGAAGAAAAACAAGACTTCAGTTGCCTCTGACTGTTTATATATCCAGAGAAACACATGCAGATCAAGCCGCTGAGGATGGTGAGGAGTCCGTTGCATACAGGCGAGTATGACGTGAATCGTCGAGGGATGAACATGAACACAATAAGGGCGAAGTCAACAGTAGGTAGTGAGAGAATGTGGCGCCTCACAGCCTACGAAAACCTATGAATGTCATTTGGAAAAGAACAAATGCTTTTACATGGGTGTAGAGACCAACCTATTTCCAGGAATTACTCATAGTTGGCAAATGGAAGAATACTGTAAATAGGACCAAAAAGAATAGATACGAGAAGCATTAGCCGTGGGAACAAGTACGTAGCTAGGAGATGATAAGAATCGCATGGCTTCTCGTTCAGATGAAAACTGTTAACTGCTATGGTTATGGGATTATTGAAATTCTAACACAACCTACGAAAAGATTTTACTGGAAAACTGGGACCAACACGAATAGTTAGATTTTGAAAGCCATTGGACAACTTCTTCAAGGCAGGAGACAGGTTGTACAAGTCCAAAGTCCAAAGCCAAAGAGACAAGTCGTAAATTTGTCAGTGAGAAAGGTAACATAATATATATCCCTAGAAAAAGTGAGCACTGACAGCCCTCATGAATTTTAGGCGAAGACGCGAAAGTCGCTCAAACATGATACCAAAATGTTGACACCGAACAGATTATGAAGAGTGGGGTTTGGTTAACCCATGGCGGCGCATCGAATGACAGAATGTACTGAATCTCCAACTTCGCCGTTACATATTGAAAAATAGATAAACACTTCCCAAACAGTTCATTGGACAAACGGTGAAGAAAGCACAAAATCGTCATAACATTTTGTACTGTCAACTTTCCACGTTCTCGATATTCGGAGGTACGCAAAAAGATACGTTTTGTAGGTTATTAGAAGGGATTATTATCAAACTATCACAACCAGGAAATGTAAAATAATATACTAAAATAAAATTTGTTTCCCATGACCGACTTTCTATTAACCTCGGCACTGTTCCAATAATTCCTTATACTTTTGTATAGCAAACATGTGTTACTTCGTTCTTTACTGAGGGAAAAGGTGACATTTTAGCGGGTTTCGCCTTGTGTAACACCTTGTGCTTGCGCATCAACAGTACGAAAAAGTTTGTATTGACATTAAAAGCGAAAAACTGCAAAGCGTGAAACTGATTTTTGCAAGATGTGCGAAAAAATTCTTAACTACAACGTTTCGTCCTTAAAATTAGGGTAAGACTGCAAGAGAAAAGTGTGGAAAACATGCGACGTTGGCAGGGTAAAGTAACTTATGTGAGTCTACGTTGACAGTCTAATGTACCAAGAATATCAAAAATATTTGAAAACACTTGTCGGCCGCAACAGCCTTGTCAAGACACTCACCAAGACGAATAATGCAAAAGCAATGGCACATTGAAAGTGGGTATGTAGGTAGCCTTTCTTAGAAGACAACAATTTCGGTATGAAAAATATCAATTCATTGAGGAAGGTGAGGTGAAAAAAAACTTTTGCAGCAAAAGGAACGAGCGTAAAGAATGTACGTTGCAGTCAATGCGCACCGTCCATTTACTGTCCCTACGCGCACGCAGAAATCTATGTACATCGTCGCGCATGCGAAAAAGGCCGCAATAATGATATAAAGAGGCAGTTGAAAAGAAGAATAAGAGCTCAATAATATGAAAGATGTAATTTGAATGCTACCTTGGCAATAATCCTGTTGCCATCCTGGTCAAGAATCACTATACCTTTCACACTGTACAACGATGTTGGATCCTGAAAAACACACTTTGTTTAACTGCTTGTGTTTGTCTAAAGAAATTATAAAAGGATAAATAAAAGGAAAAAGCTCTCTGCGTTGATCCACCCTTGAGGGATGCGCTAAGCATTCGACTTCACTACGCATCGTTCGAGATGACTGAATGCATATCTGGCCTTTATAATGACAAGCGGTAGCTACCGATATATCGAAACAGTGATGCTATCCTCCCAGATTAGTGTGGCACCAATCTGCCGACTCTGGAGGGATGCACGGCATGGTGGGCCTGGAGCACGTGGATAGATTCCATGTGCAGCTTCTTGACGGCCTCCAACCATTGCGCTATAGGCGTCCCAAGGAAATCATATTTGAATAGATCTCGGAACTCTTAAAGCAAGAGCTGAACTCAGAGATTGTTACGCCAATTGGAATAGGTAATATAAGTCACAAAAATTTAACACAACGAAAAATCAATGAACTCTGAGTTTCTAAACGACAAGAAGACTTCACTATAAGTTTCTTTCATCCCGTGTCTGACTTTAATCGTTTAAATGACGGCGTAACCTTATTCAGTACCGGATGATGGCTTGCGGTGTAGAACAGACATCGCTTGATTACTTCCCAAAACAAACTTTACACATTGTAGAGTTGTACGCAACATAACATATTCTAAAAAAAGGAAGATGGATCTCAGATCAGTTGACGATCTCAAGGATTGTGCACAAAAAAGTGACGGAATGGATCACCGTAGTGAACGACTGATTTTCCTGTTGACTGCACTCTACGTATTCGCGATGGTTACGTCAAGCATTTTGAACAAAGCCCAATGAAGAAAGCAAGAAAACTATTTCTATATAAATCCCAAATAATAAACCATACTCGAGCTGTAAAAAGTCATAGAAGTCATGAAATTACCTACAGTAATGCCTACTTATTTCGACATTATAAATTTTTAATCAGAGATTTTTTTTCACACCTCTCTCTGAACACAAAACACACCTCTCTCTGAACACAAAACACACCTCTCTCTAATCCACATCGTGGTGAAGACCTGGATACGCCCTTGCAAGGTTAAGTCAGGACTCCAGGGAGGACCAAGTTGCACGAACAGCAATAGGCCAGCCTCAGTACCCCGCACACTGGGTGCTCCCGTCTATGACATCAGGCGGTGAGACGACCGGTGAGAGGCCAGAAAATCTCGGGTTGCGCAGGACGTCATTAGAACCGGATCTGACAAGCACACGTACGACATGCCATGGAGATTGTTTCTTACTATGCACGTATAATGCTAGAACACTCTCCACAGACGCCGATCTTCACGCCCTTCTTGCAGCTGCAGATCGCATTAAATTTCATGTGATCGCATTACAAGAAACAAAAATCAAGAAGGCCGACGCACGCCAATTAAACAACGGGACCTTTGTGATCCGTGGAGAGAAGGTCACGTTACGAAATGTCGGCGGCGTAGGCTTTGTCGTGCACCCGTCCAATGTCCATCTCGTCGACTCATACGAAATTCTTTCCCCTCGGATAGCCGTCCTCCGTCTTCAACTGTCTCAATATCTAGCCGGAATGCGAAGCTCTGACCTTCGAAATCTGTCACATCTTCGAGATCCAGGAGAAAATACATCGAGAGCGAAACACAGATGGGCCGGTCACATAATGAGAAGAACAGACGATAGATGGACAAAAAGAACAGTAGAGTGGACTCCAAGAGAATGCAAACGTCCCCTTAGGCGACCACCTACGCGTTGGGCGAACGTGTTCGTAAACAAAGTTAATCAGCTGTACCCGCACCTGCAGTTGTTTTACAGATCACGGTATGAGACTCGCAAGCGATACCATGCTCGAACAAGACCACCACCATGGACTACGATTGCGAGAGAAAGGAACGAATGGCATATGTGCTGGGGTCCGCACAACTCGTGAAGACGGACCGTCCAAGTATCCAAGTAAGATTCCTTTTCCTACAGCACTTCTTAACAATAAGACGAATGAAAAGATAGTGCTGCCAGTAACTCGAGATTTGACACCAACCGAGAAAAACTGGTGATGCAGTGGAAAAAGTTTTGTGTCAAAACTGAAGATTCTTAAATAAGACGTTCTTTCCCTTTAAAGCTTTCGTGATAGCATTTTTCGTCACATCTTCCCATATTAGTATATCATCCTCCCAACGGTTTGTCACCTCATCGCGACTGAGAGCTGTTCTAGGGTACGGACTGCGACGTACAGCGGGGGCCCTCATCCTCTCAGCAGAGTCTCGCAAGCCGAGAACGAGTCGGCGTTTCCATCAGGAAGCCCAACTAAGAGTAAAGCAATACCAGGATCCGCCACCGTCCTGGAACCAAACTAGTCACATAGTGGCAAATCCCCCTTTAATCCACAAGGACTGCGAGTGCCTAAGGTGGTGGTGGTGATCTGGAGCAGATTTCGGCTACGCTGACCTCGGAACCCCAAGAAACCACAGTGGCTAAACCCTCAAAACTCAGAAAAAACCGAAATTGTGATGGGATCTGCATAACCAATGAAGACGGACCACCCAAGTAACCAAGTAATAGCGTACTGTAAGCATAAGAGGAAAATAACAATAAACACTCATTTTTCACCAAGTTCACAGAAGGTAAGATTACAAAAACAAGTCGCACCTCCATTTACAACCTTTGGGGTTTCTCACAATCATAAACAATCGTGGACAATGAAGACGTATTCTCGCAAGTGCAAAATGATACCCGCAAAAAGTTAGTAGAAACTATTACACAATCTTCAACAGTAAAAGCAGTGAGACTCCAAGACCAGAAACTATCGAATTTCGACATTGCTATGGGACAACAACGAAGCGCATGTGGCGCAGAGATCGGAAGAGTATTGTAATACAAATGGAATCGATCCCGCCCCGAAGGCTCACCAAGTCTTCCATCCCTCTTCGACCTAAAAATTGGTACCAAAGCTGCCTGTGAGGACATCAGCACTGGCTCGATACATCGGTATGGTTGCGCGAGTCATCGCAAAGGCCAGATGCGCATTCAATCATTTCCAACGATACTTAATGAAGTCGAATGCATGGCGCATCCTTCAGGGATCGGTCAACGCTGAGAGTTTTACCCTATTATTTTATTTAAGTACCCAAAAGGTTTCGGACAATATTTACCTGATACCACGGTACACCATATCAGATACCTACACTTACTATCTCACTAAATGACCCATACCAGCGCAAGTGCAGAAAAGAAAATAGAATATGAACCATATTAAAGAACTCACATTGTCGAACTCACTCATGTCAGTGCTGACTATCCTGAAAAAAGAGGAAGTCGGCAAGAAATCCCACTAGACGAAGAGTACGTGTAAACGGAGCAGAACAATGCTACACGTAAAAAAAAGTAGCAAAAAGAATTAAGTTGCAATACGGACCAAGAAGGATAAACGGGACCAGGGCTCGTAACCCACAAATCGATTTCTCTAGAAAACGGATTCAGAAAGCCTCAGAAAAACCATAACTAAACGACGCAAGAGGAACTCAGAAGTCCCAGAAGGGAAACCGCCATGTTGGCCATGGTTGGTCCTTTAAACGTCGAAGTAGAATCCGTTTGGAGCGCGTTTTTCGATAAGGGTTGTATGATCCGTAACATTTAGGTGCTGTTATAAGTCCTCTCATAGTATTTTTCAGATGATATGAATATTCTGGTAATGAGGGTTGTAGGGTGCGTGTAATGTAGTGGTGAGCGGCGCCCTCAAATAGACACAGAATCGATCCCAGCGCCCACCAAGCTTTCCACCCTTCCGGGCTCGGCAATTTACTACCAGATTTGTCTGGGAGGATACCAGCATTGGCTCGATACATGAGTAGGCCACGACGAGTCATTGTAAAGGCCTGATATGCATTCAGTCACCTCCAACGATACTTAACGAAGTCCAATGCATGGCGCATCCCTCAGGGATTGATCAACGCCGAGAGCTTTTTAGCTCTTTTGTGAGAATTCTAACGCAGTGTTTCGGTGACCAAGACGATGTCGATCCAATAGGCCGTGGCTCCAAGAGTTCTGCCACTTCCGAGGATTGCCTGTTCCGCAAAACACCGATGGATTTATTCTATCCGTCAAAAAATAAGACGTTGGATGCCGCCAATAGAGCGCGATAGATCGACACACACTTGCGGGGAAGTGGTCCTACAGAACTTCTCATCGATTAGTTCAGTTCGTTGACGACACTACGTATCATCATGCCCGAACGACAGTGTTTTCAATTCTTGTAATATCTCCGGTTCCATTTAGAAGTACTGTAATTTATTTTATCCAATTTACATTGGTATTAACTCATCGAACTGCATTTCAATCGATCCTCAAGGTTCTTTCATGGACCAGTGTTACTCATTTGAAAATGTCGGCCAAAAGTTTGGAAATTTTTCAACATTTGCGAGACGACATGAGTCGTATGTGACCCTTCTTCGGTAATTTATAGGGCCTCTCAGACGTTTTTTTTTTTGCTATACTTTCGTAACCGTTGGATAGATTAGCTAATACAGGCGTTCTAGCGGACTTAGGAAAGTTCTACGATTAATTGTTTGCAAAGGACAACTTTGTACACGAATTCATCCACCTGATTTGCATCCTGTGGTGACTGATGTATTTGTCGACTAAAGTTTAAGAAATATGGGCATTTTATAGCCATGATAGGACGCATGTGGATTAGTGGTCGGAGGCGCCCTGCAACACACACGTGGAATTGATCCCTCGCCTATGGCCCACCAAGCCTTCCATTCCTCCGGAGTCGGGAAATTGTTGCCAGACTTCTCTGGGAGGATATCATCACTCGCTCAATACATCGGTAGGCCACCACGAGTCACTGTGAAGGCCAGATATGTATTCAGTCACCTCCAAACGTTGCTTAATGAAGTCATATGCATGGCGCGTCCCTCAGGGATTGATCAACACCGACATCTGTTTTATCCTTTATCGCTATGATAACGTTGTAGATCACGGAGGAGACTTTTGCTGTACACGTATCTGTGATGTGTAGAAGTACTAGGCAGTCGGACAGTATGATTCGTTCTTAATGCTTCCCACATAATTTGTTCCTGTAAACTTTACCTAATCCTAATTCCTTCTCGTATTTTTTTATCGGTGTTTTAAATGTTGTAATCTCAGGTGTTTTCGTTGCAATACCCAATTTTGGTAACTAAGAGGTTCTACGCACACTATAGTCATCACAATCAGCAATCTATCCAATGTACAATTCCTATGTGCAATTTGAGTGCGACTGTTACGATTCTGAATCCTTTAGAGTTTACTATATTCACATACAGTTTTGCATTACATCACTCTTACAGTTATTTATTTCGGTGGTATTTATTGGACCAATGTAAACAAATTTTTTCACAGCATTACGTTGGTCGTCCCGTTCACTTGGCATTCATCACATAAAGTTTAGCGTAATAAGATTTGAATCTCATAAACTTCTTATAACAGTCAATGCAAAGTATTGACAGAATGCAGCATTCGTCGATGTAGAGGATTTGGCTAGATGTGTGGACCTGTATGCAATTTCTGTCGAGTTGACAGGCGGACTGACTGATCTTCTACAGTTTTTCTTTTATCAATGATGCTGAGATGCGATTGAACCCGCTATTATCCTTCCCGAGGATAATGTGTTTGCCATCACACCATGTGGGTCCTTTGTTTCGTCTTTCTTTCAGCCGTGTTTTATACGTACTATCAGCAATCATCCATCAACGGGATTGATCTGGGGAGAGCACAAATGGACATTGAACCTAATTAAGCTGGGGCTGTAGTATAAATGAAAATTTTTTCTTATGACAGGATATAATGGATAATCCACCCTGCAGCAGTCAGTATTATTTTAGCTAGCACGTAGCGAATAGCAAACGTTAGCCGAATAAAGCTAATTTAACAACCTCGTGTAAGCTTAACAATCTAAACATGCTCTACTTATATTTCAAATTTGGCAGCCTGACGTTTCTCATCTCGATGTCGCAAAAGTTGATTCTTCTTTCCTTTACAGTCTCTATAATGGCTGTAGCTACAGGATTGGATGGAAAGCAATGCACATTTATGGAACCGAGTACTATTGGAAGGCTGATAGCAGTGTGGTCGGGTGGTGTTGGCATTTTTCCCATTACACATAATATGCCACAGATCTCCCTCATATGAGGGATCTCGAGCCGGTTAGTCGCGAGGCTACGTGGCGCGTCCCCAGGTGGTGGATAGGGGGTTAATCGCGGACCAAAAGCGACCTTTGCTTCCCTGAGACGCAGGTGGATCCAGGAGATGGACTCCCTGTTTCTGCTGCGCCGATTTGGCACATACTTTCTGTATTTGCTAAACGTATTCATGCATGCGTGTGTGGGTGCGTTCTCGCTCTATGCGGATTGTATTCTACGAGTCAACTCGGCCAAAAGCCTGCAATCAAGTGACAGGGAAGTATATGGGAGGCGGTTAGGAGTCGCTTCCAACAAATAAGCTAAATGTGCACTCTGGGAGAGCCTGGCAAGGTACCCGTGAGTATTACCAGCCCCCACGTTCAGAGCCCAGAAAGCTATACGTGGGTAACAAATATCCGAGATGCGAAACAGTGCAGACAGGCGGTAAAAGACGATCATAAAGAGAGAAGAGCAGCAGTAATGGTCGAAGCTGCAGAGGCTGGGAAAAGCATTCGCAAAGCCCGCCAAAGCTTCGCCAATTACAAGAACAAGATGATTGCACTCCGACGCCCATATGGAACAATAACAGCGTCCAGAAAGGCAATGGAGAAAATCATCCACGATTACTACTCAGATCTCTTCGATAGCCACGCCCACCTCCCGTCTTATGAAATAAAAGAGGATGGATATGTTGTTCCACCGGTTCTCCCTTCCGAAATCCGACATGCCATTTCGTCGGTGAAGAACCGAACAACACTAGGTCCGGACAGGATAAGATCAGAACATCTCAAGAACCTCCCGTCAGCCCTCGCAAACACACTGGCTCGGCTCTTCGCATGTTACCTGTTTGAATGCAAGGTCCCTACTCAGTGGAAGATCAGCAAGATCGTGTTGCTGTTCAAGAAGGACGACCTACACGATGTAAGCAACTATCGCTCAATCTACTTGCTGTCTGTCGTCTACAAACTTTTCACTCGAGTCATCCTAAACAGGATAGACAACACTGGCCGTAGGACAGCGATGCGAGCAAGCAGTGTTTCGAAAAGGATTTGGTACGATGGACCACATTCACATGGTAACAAGGCTCATTGAAGTATCGCGAGAGTACAAAAGACCGCTCTGTCTCACTTTCATCGACTTACAGAAGGCCTTTGATTCGATGAGTCCCTACTCAGTACGTAAAGATTCTTCGTGAACTGTACAAAAATTTCACAACCAAAATTTCACTATTCTACAACAATATTAACATTGAAGTCAAAAGAGGAGTTAGGCAAAGCGATACCATCTCACCAAAATTATTTACCGCTACCGTCTCGAACGTCATGCGAACATTGGAATGGGATAATATGGGAGTGAAAATCGATGGTTACACCACTTTCGTTTTGCTGATGACATCGCCCTCATAACACCAGACATTAACCAAGCGGAACGTGTGCTTGCGGAGCTTGATAAAGCCTGTGGAAAGATTTGTCTTCGACTAAATCTCAAAGAAAAGATGCTTATGAGGAACGGATTGGATTCGTATGCCCCTTTCACGCTCAACGGAACGAATATCTCCGAAGATGAAAAATTACTCAGAGTTATTGAACGCGCAGTCGAAAAGACGAAACGAGGAGTATACCGCATCACGCAAATAAGGGAAGGAATCCGAAGCTCCGACCTTTATCAACCATCAAAAATCAATGATGCCGTTCTATACGCCAAACAATTGAAGATAAGGTGGGCCGGACACGTAATCCATAATAATGACAACCGATGGACAAGAGCCGTTAGTGACTGGATTCCTCGGGATGTCAAACGCACTGCAGGAAGACCAACGACCCGATGGTCAGAGTTTTTCACGAAAAGCCTGGAAGAAAGATATGATGCTCGACGTGTCCCTAAAGCGAGCAGAACCCACTGGGCTACTCTTGCACGCGACAGGGAAATTGGAGGATTTACTGGCGCCCGCTCGAATCACTCGACGATCAACGGGACTACAGGTGATACAGGTGATACACATAATATGTGGAAATGTATAACTTTTTATTTTCCGCCTATTATTTTTTCAGTATAGTTTGCGAAATAAAGTGGCTGCGAGAAAGTCTATTCAACGGCTTCAGTTGTGCAGTGGGTAACACGTCAAGCTTTGGAAAGGTTAATCGCGAGTTGTAATCTGGCTTGAGGGCTCAGTTTTGCAAACATCTGAGCATAATTGTGGTTAATATGTGGAAAAAAACGTGGGACACTGAAGAGAGGGTATGCATGAGGCAAAAACCGGTGGATTTTTTCATCTCTTCTACAGGTGTCGGTCCTCTCACTCATCCCTTTATCCAAATCCGTGAATACTCGCACCGTTTCTTTATTCATATTCTTCATTTCACATTCTTTGTCGATGAATAGCGTAAGAGATTCTATCGGTTCTGTCTCTATGAGCATTCGTTTGAAAAGGATGCTTCATTCATCTGGCGTCGCCATTGTTCATGCCAGTCCAATCCAATTTTTTTTCTATTAGTTGGTTGATATTAAATTCCCAAACACTAAAATGCTTCAAAGTCATCATGTCAAAACGGTTGATATAAAAAAAACCTTTGAAAACACCGGCACGAGGTAGAGTTTAGGTGATGATACCGTTCAATACACGCAGATAGTTGTACTATCCTGCACCAGCTCGACCTGGCCCTTCATCACTCCGGAGGTGAGTAATCGGGACGAGACTTTTTTGTTAGAAGTTCACTTCCTCCTGCCAAAAAAAAAATGTGGCGCTGCCTGGGATGAAGATCTAGGAACGTCCTAGCACGGCTATAACACGATTTCAAAGAGAATTAACTTGAGCACACGCGGAAATCTGAAGAAATTCACGGGACATCGTAAAATGCACCACATTGTAGGCTGAGAGAAAGGCAGAACAAAGGGCTTCGGTTGATGTGGTGGATAGGATAAGGTTCGCGGATTCGAAGCCCAGTTGAGATTCTGGGCTTTGCTCATTTTTGAGCATCCACGTGGTTGTACTTTACGTCAAAACCTCACTTGTAGAAAGAATATGCGATAAATTAAAAGCTAAAACACCACATTGCATTCTAATGGTGATTTTCGCCGAATAGCAATCTGCATGACCCTCATTTCTATGGAGGTCGATTTTCATATAGGAAATCCGTTTTGGGGAAGAGTTGTGCTGCGACGAAATATATCATACGACAGTCGAGGTGCTCATTTTATCCTCCGGCTAGAGCCTCCTGGATCAGCTTATTTTTTAAGAGTACGTTCCTCCTCTCACCATGAAAATTCTATCTACCTATTTGTAGTGGGTAACTAGTCTTCAGCAAAACACCGGAGTTCTTTGATAAGGTGTCTTACATCTTAGTTCGCAAATATTGGAGAATGGCAGTTGGTAATGTTAGTCTTCTTTTACCTCAGAATTGGATTTACTGTTCCACAGTGTTTTTTTTTCGGATTTAGAGCCTGATGAGGTGGGAATGTTCTCGTACGAATTGACTTCTTTGACAAATCAAATGTCATGTGGTATTCTATCTTATCCGCCTTTGGCTTAGTGATGCGCACGCTAATCTTTATAGATTGTAACCATGGTGTCCTCTCTATGTCATTCTAATTTAAGTTTATTAATATACCGGGTAATTTGAGGTTTTCCACCTCTAGTAGGTTCGCTTTGCATGGGACGGATAGCACAGTGGTAGTAATGTCTGTCATCACGAGCACGGTGCTAGTACGACTCCGCTCCAGGCCAACCGCCAACCAATCCTCTCATCCTTCCGGTGTCGTGGAATTGATATCGGACTTCTCTGGGAGAAAATCACTCTCCGTAATGCAATTGGGAACGCTCCAGCCTGGCTGTCTCAGGACTCCAAGGAGATTGCTTGACCAGCATTCCACGACATTCAAGATAAACTGAAAAATCCTCAAGTAGCAGGCAAAGCTACACGTAAAACTTGCAAGACTTTCGTGGACAGTGGATGCGAGGAAACAAATTGGATGTAGGAAGTGCTGGGACCCGCACAGTAGACATGAAGAAGGATCAAATAAAATAAAGCAAAGATGATAGTTATTGAAAGAAGAAGAATGAAAGAAAATAAAACAAAGATGTTCTGTTATTGCGCTAATAGCATCGTGGTCAGGTTTACAAGGCTTTGAGGTTCCCGTTTTGGTTGTCTAGCAAGCCTCTCATTTAGTAACGAGGTGGCTGTACTAGATCAAGTTTTCGGTCATCAGAGCAGATAGCCCCTTCCCACTCCACGTTCAGACCAAACACTGTTTTTCATCTTTTAAGTGATTTCTACGAGACTAAAAAGTTCTGAAAGTGGTTGCTTTAGTCAAGTTTCTCAATATTCAAAATGCTGACTGAATTGAAGGCCGGGTTATGTGAGACGAGAAACACTCCTTGTACGTTTGTTAACCGCATCATCGTGATGGATGTTCCGAAATGTCGAATTGCGACGTACAGTGAACCATTGGTCCTTTTAGAAAGATCGTTCAAATTAATGAGGAGTTTTTTTTATCTCGACCCTTAGCTTTGGCTAGCTAGGAGTAGATCAAGGCAGTAAATCATTACCGTCTTGAAGGAAATGAAGTCGGAGGGTGGAAAACTGTCTTCTAGTCCTCTAAGCAAAAGGATGGTGGTTAGGACTTTGGGAGGACTTGGCACACCAAAGTGACAGCACAACATTTGTATAGAAAATTTGCTGATGCTCATTCACGTTTCTTAATGAAGATAGGCTATAAGAGTACTCAAGTGTAATATTATTTATTTAGCCAGTATCTTATTTGTAATCTCACTAATCATCGAGTGCCTCGAGCAGGAATCAGGGAGGTTTCCAGTGCTTCATGTCAATTAGCTTATTCGCTAGGCTCTGCTCACTCAAATGCCACAGAGAAAACTATGTGTTTCATACCAAACGCCTTAATTTCCTTCTTTGGCAGAGAAGTATAGCTATGTTTGTTTATTAATAATCAACTATGAAGAAAAATTGTTATTACGGCTGAGCAAAGGGCGCAGTGGTCAGAGGTACCCTGCAACACATACGTGGAAACGATCTCAGCGCAAATGGCCCACCAAGCTTTCCATCCCTCCGGGGTCGACAAATGGGTACAACATTTGTCTGGGATTATAGCAACCACTGCTTCGATACATCGGTAGGCCACCGCGAGTTATTGTAAATTCCAAATATGTATTCAATCACCTCCAACGATACTTCATGAACTCTGAAGTCCACTGCATGGCGCATCCCTCAACGCCGAGAGCTTTATCCTTTATCCTTTTACGGCTGAACTTATCGAAATTTCCTGAATTATCGTTTTATCGAAATTTCCTGAATTATCGTTTTTTATCTCGTAGTAACTCAAAGGATCAGAACATATAAATTATTTTTATATGACCCGTCTTTAGTTTGCTGTCCGGATCCCAGCACTTTTTACATCCGATTCGTTTCCTAGCATCCATCATCCATGAAAGTCTTCTAAAATTTCACGTCTTCATTCGACTGCTGCTTGAGGATTCTCACTTCATCTTGAATTTCGCGGAATGCTGGACGAGTCGATTCTCCCTGGAGTGCTGCGATAGCCGAGCTGAAGCGTTCCCAGTTGCATTGCAGGGAGTGATTTTCTCCCGTACAAGCCCAATACCAATTTACCCAATTTCCTAATCATAGAAATATTATGGTTCATTTATTGGACGACATTAACTCCCGTATAATACTTAGTCATTTAACTATAAGCTTTTAAAAGTATTGACATGCAACATGCATTTAACACGCAAGCAGACACGTACCTATATATATATGCATATATATATATGTATATATAAAGGATAATAAGGATAAAGCTCTCGGCGTTGATCAATTTCTGAGGGATTCGCCATGCATTGGACTTCGTTAAGTATCGTCGGAGGTGATTGAATGCATATCTGGCCTTTACAATGGCTCGCGGTGGCCAGCCGATATATCGAGCCAGTCGCACACACAACATCTGTTCACGAATGTGTAGGGCCAGCGTGTATAAGCGAAGACCACCTGAATAATACAAGTGCGTCTCACCCCAAGTTCAAAACATTGTTGCTTACGATCCACACTTGTATGAAGAGTGTTTTTTGCAAAGCAGTCCTTTAGAAGGAAACTGTCTAAAATGAGTTGTTGTTTGTAACTATTCATGTAAGATGCTATTTTGTGTCGTAATGGGATGAGCTAAGAGCATTCAGCATCTAGTGCAGTGAATAGCCATTATAGGCTCGCTAATTATGGTTTATTCCTTCGTACCTACCAACGGCATAGAAATAGTTTAATGTTGGAAAGGTGATGGAAATCCGTGATTAAGGAAACATGTATTTAACTCTGTAGTAAATTGGAAAATTGTAAACCTTTATTTTTTGATGAACCTCGTTGATTTCGTGGAGTGTGTCTTTGCTGTTATCATTTAATCAGGATTCATGAAGTTGTGTTAGGTTAGTCCGACTGAATGCCACCAATCGGCACATAGTCCGTTTGCGTGCCACCAAGCAGCACAACATAATCTTTTGATATTGTCATGTTTTTTTTTTTCATTTTTCTTCTTTCTTTCGTTCTTTTTTTTAATCACATTTAACGGTTATTCTTTTTTTTTCCATGTCGTTGCAGATAGGAATGATTGTTTAATGATAAATGTTGGGTTTCATCAATCTCTCAAGCAATTTTTGGCCAGCGTCGATTTTTTTCATCGCTTGGACGGCTTACATGGTTAATGAGTGCCCAGTAGCTTCTTCGTCATCAAGACATATTATCCCCATTAGGAAACTATTCGAACCGTCCGTGTGCTTTGCAGTCGGGGACGTGTTCTTCGCCACATGCTTTGATAATCCTGCAATTTTCTTTTCTTGAGAGCCCCATATAAATAACCCGAAATTCTCCATAAATTATGTGTTAATGGAAGCATCACAGAGCAGAAGGTTAAACACCAAATAAGCTCTCCAATAATGTAAGGCAGCAATGCAGGCGATGAAATATTTGTGACGCAGAATGCTTGTAAAACTTCAATCGGCAAAATCCATGATCATTTTAACCTCAGGATTCCTTGGACCTAAAATGAACGTGTGGAACAGAATGAAGGAGAGATTGTGGAATAAAAAGATAACGGATTCAACCGCATTCAGACCTCTCAGAGAAGTCATTGACCAGCTATTGGATCCGTTACACTCTAGTGACCTTTTGATTCAACGGTTCTTCCAGTGTTCTATTATTTAGCAAAGATTTGGATTGGTGCTTCATCCAAGTAGAGAACTGTGCACACCACCAATAGAGCGCCTGAACGAAGTCTTCTGGAATTTAACTAGTATCAATTTCTAATCAAAGTGTGCAGCCTTTCCCTGACCTTCGAAACCTTTCCCATTTTCGAAATTCAGGAGTGTATATGTGGGTGGCAGGACATAGGTGGGTTGGCCAAAGAATAAGAAGGGCGACGGCAGATGGACGAATGGAACAATAGAGTATACTCTAAGAGAATGTAAACTATAATAACTATCTTCTGAATAGTTATTAACTGTTATTTACAGCATTTTTGTTTTTGACTAACAAATTCCAAACCAACCATCCCATGATTCATGGTCAGCCAGCGCAGATGTTTACATCACATCGCAGGCGGCTGTGGTGATTTCTGTGGTAACTTGGTATGCAAAAATATCTGCTGTAAGCCCAGACTGTGCAGCTGTCCAGATTCCTTAGTCGGTAGTCAGGACTCGTCAGCGGATGTGAAAGCCAGAATCTGCTCTGGCCTTACGGTCTTATCATCCTTCCTTCGCAGCATCATTATTTGTACTGTTGAGTGTCACTGTAAGCGTCCTTTTTGTACTTCACCGTTCATGGCTTAGCAAAACCATGCGTCTCTTAGCTAAATACCACGTCATCGAAATGCAACTATACTTTGTCGTAGAGGAACCTCAATTACATCATATTGCTCTCTCTTAAGCTTCGTGAGGTGTTAATAACTTTTAACCACTGTATTAATATGTAATCATCGCACATCATTCTCTTATTTCAATTATTCCTCATGTAACCTTTGTATAGTTATCACAGTGTACTGTTATCGTGCATTCGTATTATATGTATTGATAAAAATTTTATTGTTAAAGCTTGATGTTTCCCCGGTAAAAGCGAGTACAAGTCCTGAGTGGGAATTATGAAAAGACGAGTATTCGAATCCGCTGACCAGCCGATACATAACCGTCCTCTCGGAGAAACAAATTAAGGAAGGGCGGAAATGTTCGTAAATAACGTCAACCATTCGCAGATATAAATGGATTTGCGGAAAACGCCTCGCTGACGTCACCAAGTTTCATGCAATCCTCATCAGTGGACGACTATTGCGCGAGTTAAACATAAATGAAAGATATGCTTGAACCACTATTAATCCCAAATATCCAAGTGTTATAGCTAGTAATTTATTGGTTTGCTACCAGTAGTTTATGTTTTCACATATGGAGACGATCTTAGGAATTCGCAGTGGACCTCGCGGACGTCACCATGTTCGGAACAGACCACCACCATGGACGACTATTGCGCGAGAGACAAACGAGTGAAAGTTATGCCAGAACCCGCACCCCAGTGAAGACAGACCATCCAAGTATACTAATAAGCTGGTGTTTTATTTATGTCAAATTCCCATTTTTCCATTAACACATAGAGCTGGGCGCTCAACTACTCATGGCTTGCGCGTGAGGTGACTCCTTGTTCCGTGTGGGTTGCAGATTTGCTCATTTTTGAACGAGAAATATTTTTTGGATAACTAGGAGACGTCAGCAGTTGAGAACATGACAGCCATATGGAAAAGACTTTAGGACAAGCATGAACGATTTACTGCTACTTACTATATGTCATTATGGCCCTTCAACAGTCCTGCTAATGCTATGTTATGCAGTAGAACGTTGGCTTCAACCACGTCAACGATGTGCACACTACGCACAGAACGCTTGAACGGTGTCTTCTTAAATACAGTCGGCATGTACAATATCTAGCCGGAATGAGAAGATCTTCGAAATTTATCGCATCTTCGAGGTACAAGAGAACATACATCGATAGTGAAACGTAAATGAGTCGATTGTGGAAGGAGAAGAACAGGCGACATATGAATGAAGAAAACCGTAGAATGGATTCCACGAGGCCGTAGGCGTTCCCCAGGACGATCACCTACACGTTAAGATGACGAGTTCGTGACTAAAGTCAACTGTTCTATCAACAACTATCGGCTAACTATAGCTGCACTCGCATCTGCAGTTGTTTTGCAGATCGCGTTATGAGATTCGCAACTGCCACCACGCTCGAATCAAACCACCACCATGGACGACGATCTGAACAAAGAAAGTAATGGAAAGTGTGCTGGGATCCGCAGAACTCGTGAAGATGTTCATCCAAGTATCCAAGTAAGCGAGAAAGGTTGTAGTCCGCCATACAATTATATTGATGTCAGGACTTGGAAGTGTTCTGCGAGTTATGTTGCGTTTACTTCAATATTTTTTTATACCTACCCATTTCATACCATAACCATAGTTTGTCATAGAGAGTAGATTGGAATAACAATCAATTATCAATCAAATTACCGGTCAATAAACTCGTCCAGAAAGTGGTCTTTTGTATTTTTTAGGTGTAGGTAACAGTTCTTCAAGAGACACGTCTGTTGTACTACAAAAATGATCAAGAAAGCTTAGTAAAGCAAAATGAATAGCTGAGAAGTAAATGCACTGGATGAAATGCGTTCCGTGCACTGTAGGCTACCGCCGCGCACACTTGACGTGCAGTGTATCTTGAACATTACCTGTCGATAAAGGGCGAGGCGAAACACCAACTGGTATTGGATAGAGCTTTTATTAACAATCTTGTGTCCGCTCAGAAAGAAAACACTCATTCTTTAATAGATTGCTTACCCTAAGAGCTATATTACCTGCTGCGTTTTCTGGTGGACCTTACATCACTTCATAAACGTTGTTGTTCGTACGGGTAAATCTGTTTCCGAAATTAAGCTCAACGCTATTTTTTCACTTCACCTGAATGAGAAAGGTGATTTTTTTTTGCCTTACAATGGATGGCTGCACGCGTTTCTATACGATTGCCCTTTTCACACTTCTCAGCTTTTGTCAAGTTAGGGTTATTAAATTTGTTCTGTAAAAGCTATTTTAGCTGTTTTCTGTTCATTATGTTCATTATTCATCATTATTATGTAATTGGTTGGTTAGTTTTCTTCTTAATAACTACCGTCTACCAATGTGATGAAACAACCAGGAGAAAATCTAAAGCAAAAGTAGGAGAAATTTTAAAAAAACCTTTATCACTCATTGGTGACAAAAGGGGAAATTGTGCACCAATGATTCATTCACCTGTAAGGAAAGGTCGACCGAACATCTTTTTAAGTCAATTAGAGGTTAAGTCGGCCAAGAAGTGGACGAGAAGACGTCATACACCAATCGTTTTCCATTGTTAAAAAAGCTCGTGGTTCTAGATTAGTACCATGAAATGTCTTCACAATACATACGCAAAAGTACGGTTTAAGCTCGGACTGTGCTTCTGATCAGGTATCAGTAAACACGTCATTAACTCACTCGAACCTCTACGCATTGGTTTGGACTCATTTAATGCAAAAATAAAATCCCTTTCTAAACTTTGAATCACCAGTCCTAGATCAGCATCTACAGATCGCTAGTTTTTTCATTCTATCCAAGTGAAATTTTGTTTTTTAGGGCCCAGAAACATATACTTCGTCTTTTCATTGAAGCCTATTTCGAACGCAAAAGTAGTTGAACGGGTAGCATTTTGTTCAGCATAATACGTCAGAGATCTTCAAATTTCAATTTTCTTCTTCGATTTTGAAAAAGCTCAATTTTGAGAGCTGCAATCCGCACGATAAGTGGTGTCGGGTGGTGTAAAACATTCTACGTAGGTGTTCGGTTGTAAGAGTAAAGCTCAAAGCTTAAAGCTGCCGGCGTTGATCAATCCCTGAGGGATGCGCCATGAATTCGACTTCATTAAGTATCGGTGGAGGTGACTGAATGAATATCTGGCCTTTACAATGACTCGTGGTGGCCTGCCGATGTTTCGAGTCAGTGCTGCTATCCTCCCAGACAAGTCTGGTACCAATTTGCCGACCCTAGAGGGATGGAAGGCTTGGTGGGCCATTGGCGCAGGGATCGATTCCACCTGCGGCAACCGCTTGGCGCAATGGTAGCGCGTTCGACTTCAGATCGTAAGAGTAAGTTATAGGAATTAATTGTAATCTTAGGAAGATAAAGCAAAGTCCGTCCTGAAAGTCTTAAAGTTCTCAAATCCTATACTACTCTAGAGCTTGAGAAATGTCGCAAGTCGTTGAAAAGCCATTGCGGTTGTGTCTGTATTAAAGTTCACTCAGATCACGGCTGAGAAAAGGGAGGAATGGCTTCTGAAAATGACCAGCAGATAAAGACAACATTGAAAATCAAGGACTTTTTTAGTTTAAAGTTATCCTGAAGCCATATTTCAGTCCTAGATTGAGGTGTCCTCATTCAAGCAGTACTCCACACGGCCGGCTGGGTTCGGCTGGATGCAACAATGACCGGTTGCGGAGAATCGTCACAGATCAACGCCGCTCTGATGAGCGCGAAGGCGCCGAAACGTGAGCGGAGTAAATTTTTTTTTGATAACGTCTTGCTGGATTAGTTACCCATGAAAGTACTGATTATTTTCTCTGAGATTTAGTAAAAGTCGATTCTTAAGACATCTTCCAGTAGTTCTTTAAGTATGACCTTGACAGACTATAAAGAATAGAGATCATTTAAGGCACAATGGAGCGATCTACGGTTAGTTCCATATCTTAATTCAGCTAGGATGTATGAAGTGCATCTCATTAGTACACTGGATCACGATACCAGAAAAGTCAGTGTTTTATCCATCATAGGCGAGTTGGTTCCACATCGATCGGCACCGGAGCGGTGACGAATTTTGCTTCTCAGGATTTAGCGGTCGTTGATCGTCTGACTTTCAGACCTCGGTCATTGTAACACTCAAAAATAAAAATGTTTGGAGGCTGTGAAAATATGTAAGTGTTGCAACACATTAGTGCGTTTTGCCTTTCTTCATGTGTAGGAATTGAGCGCTTACGTGTCTTTTATCTGTGTTAAAGCAAATACAAGGTGTGGAACAGGCTGAGCTTGGCTTCGATCTCATTCTTAACACAAGGACTTATTGTTTAATCTCAGTGATCGAGAGTGATTCCGTAGGTGCGGAGGATTTGACGAAGCACCTCTGCTCTGCTCCGCCTCCATGCTGCCGTCGGCCTTGCTTATCCTTCCATTGTGTTTTGTTCGCGTTTCATGACCGAATTTGCTAGGCGAGTTTCTTCATTGCCTAACCTTTCGTCCGCTGTTTGAGCTGATCTGCACTGTATGCCACCTTTCTGTAATTTTCCTTCTGCAACACCACCGAGTTCTCTTAGAGTTATTTATTTTGAGATTTGAAGGAGAAGTGCAGTTGGAGAAACATGGAGTGTACCACATTTGGTATGACCTCGCTTATTGCCACTCTTTACCATTAAAGTAGTGCTACTCCTAAATGTTACTGTGGCATAGATTTGCCTTCAACTGTCTTCCGGTTGCAAATATCGAATTCATCCTGACGCTGGCTGACTCCCATGTTGAGATGACTCCCCCTTCCCGTACATCACAGGCTGATATCCAGAAACAATGTCCATCCAGAGTGTAAACGTCAGTGGTCTAAACATATTTTAAAAATCAGTGAAATAGAAGAAAGATGAATTTTGATGATCATTTCGTTTTAAAGAAGAGAAAAATGATAGGGATAGAACGAGAGGGAGAGAGAGAGAGAGAGGGAGAGGAGGGAGAGATTGAACGAAAATGGGCTTTGCGAGCTTCTCACACGACGAATCGATTTGTTCATGTTATTGTAAATCTTGTTCTACATTGTTGTAATCAGACTATTAATAGAAATATGAAATAACCGAAGAATTTAGTTAAAATAACGATAGGAAAATGACAATGTGGAAACGATTTTTCGTGTTTTCTCTCATAAGACGACACTTAATCATCGATTACACTTGGATACTTGGATACATGGACGGCCCGTGCTCACTGGTTGTGCTCGCCCCAGCATAATCTCCATTTTTCGGACGTTTGCCGGTTTAGCTATCGTGCTTCTTTGGACTCCCGAGGTCAACCTGACCAAAGGCTGCCCATGTCGTCCCCACCACTGGCAGCCGCCGGCCTTTGTGGATCAGAGGGGGATTTGCCACCATGCAACTAGTTTGATACCAGGACGGTGGTGGATCCTGGCAGTGGTTTACTCCTAGCTAGGCTTTCTGATGGAAAAGTCGGACTCTTTTTTAGCTTGGGAGACCTAGCTAAGAGATGAATCCCTTCGCTGTATATCGCAGCCCGACACCCAGGAACACCTCTCTGCCACGATAAGTCGGTATACCATTGGAGGGATCATTGATTATACGTTAGGTAAACGGATTAATAAAATAACAGAACCCATTGCAGTTACTTATTAATTGAACATCATTTCTATCGGCTTTCTTTTACATTATGACCTTTCGATAGTGCAAAAGATCTATTGCATAGCAACATGCTGAAGAAGGAGGGTAGGAAGTGTTGAGATGTCAATCGATGGAAAACAATGAAGATTTTAAGTGTTAACAGGGTCAGTAACGCCTTTGTTTAGTAGAGATATGAAATTGATAATTTACTCAAAAGAGATTCGACATTTGCTAGTCAAAGTTTTGGTTGAGAATGCCTAAAACGGAGGGCTCACTTCAATATTTTGTGATAGTTTTTGTTGTTTCAGTTAGTATCCCTGTTCTTCATTGATAAGCCTACAGGAAGGCATTAGAAATACTCTTTATCTGGCCAACAATTTGATATCTTCGTCTTCTTCAGAGCCGGTGATCCAAATCGATGATCCACAGTCGTCCGTCCGCGCGATGTGGGTCTTGGTAATCGCATCGTGTCGAATCTACTTAGGTGGAGCAGCGCACAAGGGAATTATTGTTATTAGTATATGACTCCAAAAGAAATATAGAGAAGCAGTAACAATGAGCTATCTGTATCCTGAAAAAATTTTCAGGATTGAAGAAAACCCGACAAATAGCATCTAGTTTTAGTGCTAAACGGTTGTAGATTTGAAATCATCGTCAATGTCATTATCGTTACGATTCCTCATTGGTACGACAATATAGGTTTTCATCTGTTGAGGCAAAGTCTATCAGAGCGGTGGAACTCCTAGATGAAAACTGCTTTTTTAAGGCAGATTTAGTGGAGTTCGGCGTTATCTCTATTCATCTTATCGTAAACTTCTCTTGAATAACAGCTACAACTAACGACCCATCATCATTTCCTCCAATCTGGTTTCACTTTACCATGTGGTCTCATGTTTCGCCATTCGTCCAGAACAACAATGTATGCAAGAATTCCGCATTGCTTTCCATTGCTTCTGATTGCAGACCAAACCTCCGATGTAGAAAAAAGAGACCTCCGATTTCTTCCTATCTACTTCATTCCTGCACTAGAGTATTTTGCTGTCTGCTTGGTCATAATGCGAATGTAGTTACTCAGATTTTTACGTTTCTTGTTACTCTTTCACGTTCCCCTTATCAGAGGGCTCTGAAAATTGTGATAGACTTGATTACTTGTCCCGGTGCACGTTCTGAACAGCCAGGGTTGACAACGTCGTTCTTTACAAAGAAGTTTTGTTGATTATCGCGATATATCATGCTAGGGTTTGTTGTCAAGCTGGAAATCATTTGCTTGAGCGTTTTCGTGATTTATTAGTTCAAAGCCGCTTCACCAATACTTCAATTTCTAATGCGAAACGGTAGTAATATGAAGAATAGCCAGGGATTCGGGCTGAAAATTTTCCCACCTGTGCTATCAATCAATAGAGTCAATCAATACTTGGCCATCTGTGCTATTTTTTCATTTCATTTCTTTTGCATTCCTCGTTTCTATCCTATGCTGGAAGTCCACTTTTTTCTTTGATAACAACTTTAATTGACGTGGCTTACAAAATTGAATTTTGAGAGTATTTCAGAAAATTACTGAAAAGACTTCCGCAGTGTTGCCGCTAGACCTGATGATGACGGATTTACCGTTCATTAGCTTGGATCATGGAGATTCTGGACCGGTAATTTTAACTTTTGGAGCACAGTAACCAGTTTCTCTTTGTGATTTCTTTTATAGTGATCCGCCAGTTTGCAGAGGATTGCGCTCGCTTTTTTCTCTGTCACGCACGCGGCAGGCAACCCTGTGGAATGCACAATGTGACAAATGACGTTCACGTTCGCATGCGAAGGTTCTCATTCGAGAATGTTTGCATTCTTCCTGGATGTTTCGTTTCAAAAAACCGCTGCTCCGTCCGTTTGTGGACGTGCCAATCAGAGACACTCTCTGATTTCGCTAGCGTCGTATGGCTTCCTTCTTTGACGATCACACTCCGTCAAAGCTCGCTCGTTTCTCAGTTCCTCGTACGACCGCCGATTTGCGTCATAGTGCACGCGTTCAGCGCGCTCGTATTGAGCGAAAGCACTTCTGTGCCCACAGCACCTGCTTGATATCAACTTGCGTCGAATCGTATACTTGCAATACATTCACACCTCATTCACATTCCACTGAATCTAGAACTTTTTGTGTTCCTCTTCTATTGCATCATTTCAAGTCGCAATTACATAACGACTCTCGAACGGCACCTGTTATTCTGGCGATGTTTTCGAGCGTCGAAGCGCTTTCGGGCGTATTTCACTCATCAATGCGGTTCAGAGCAGAGCAGAGCACGGTTGTTCAGCCCCACATGCGCATTTGACCTTCTTGCCCCCGTCGTCCATCGTTCGTCGTCTCTATTCGCTCGTTTCTTGCTAAGACAGACGTGACTTGTAATGATGACGTGGTTTTGCCAACGAGTCCTGACACGTGGTTGCTTTACTAGCTTTTCATCGCGTATTGTTGAAGGGTGACTTTGTCAGAGTTTTTCCTCATACTTCTCTTATTTGCGCCAGCTTGACTAGTTTTTCTGTATTTTTCATTTCTTTAAACTGTAGATGATCTCCGCTGTAAGGACGAGTTGTCCCGTTAACACCGTTTGGTCATTCCTAATCTAAAACTGGTTCAACACTGATGTCACGTGACAGAGAAATTACCGAATTTAATTTCCTTCTTGCATCTATGTAAGCCCTGTTTTCAGTAATCCAAGCACAATTGCGCTTTCTTAAAACTCTTAACCATTGGTTTTTCACCTCTGTCTTCGTTTTGCTCTATGATCAATTACGATTTCAGATGAGCATGCCATTGTTGGGTCAGTCACCTCCGAACGAAGCACATTCCCAGCATAATTGTAGGTGAACTCATTTTCTGCTTATTTTTTCTCTTTTCTTCTTCCTCTTTCTTTTTCTTCTTCTTTTTCTCTTTCTCTCTTTTTTTTCTTTTTTTTTCTTATTTCTGCTACATAGAGTTGTTTTAGTTCTTCTATTATAATTTATAATTATTAATTACGTGAATAATCAAGGAGCATAGTGGTCTGCTTTATCCGGTGAGAGATCTCTCGCAAGACAGTCTAGTTATTTTCTCTGAACTGAATTGCTTCCGACAGTCTGTGGTCCTTTCGATGGTCGGTACAGATGGCGGCAAGTGGTAGCCGTAACTAGCTGGCCGTCGCCGCTGTTGGCCTTTCAGCTGGAAGTGCAGCGTATCGCAATTTTTGCATAATTGAGCGCACGATATTCACGACCCTCTCATCTTTTGGGAAATAAGACTTCGTTACAGTGAAACACAAGTCATTTATGTATTAAAATAACTTTATATTCCTAATCCTTCTCATTCTTGGCATTCTTCTATTTTTATCGTAATCTAACTAATCACTTCAGTTGTGATCGGTGGTGCACAAAAGGATTTTAAGAAATCTGTTAGCTTATCAACTAGAAATCTCCGATGACCAGTGCACTTCGGCATTGGTTCGTAAGTTTTCCCTCCATCTTAGGTTTCAGGAAAACTGCTATGCTGCATGAAACTGATTGTGCCTTTGAACTATGAATTTTGGTATCATACATAATTATTTGAATAATCAAGTAGCATAAAGGCCTGTTTTATCCGGTGAGAGGTATAGATACTATTCTAACAAGGCTGTACACAAATTTATTGATTGAAATAGCGATTGATACAAAGTGAACATCATTGGCGGCAGGATACGAGTTTATTCACTTCGTCAGAAGACAGTCTTACACTTCTCGAAGCGACAAATTCTTCGATTTTCGTTAGAGATGGCTGTTACGGCTGATATGTTGTATGTTCCGGTCTTCTTTTCTAAAAGAAGAACACGTCTTCCGGTCGCATTATGACATGGCATTCGTTGACAATTGTATTCTATACGACAATGGACGGCGTTCAGCTCAGTATTGGGACGAGATTAAGATCTTGAAGTTTTCCTTAGCCGAAATTCCACTGCAAGAAGATTATGGCTAGGTTTTGGTGGGCTACTACTTTTTAACATTTTCAATGTTACAGAGACTCTCAGGAAATGAGCATCCACGTTGCGCAACTAAATTTGCAGAAGTTGAACGAGTTGGGCTACGAAACCCAGTTCCATCTACCATGCTCAAATGGTCTTTCCTAACCAACTATAAGTTTTTTCAAGCATTTCCACGTTATTACTTTCCCACCCTGTGTTTCAAAATCCATCATTTGTTTTATCACCAACGAAATCGATTTTCTCGTATTCATTCGCACTTTCCTAGAAAGTTTCTGGCTTCATTTCCTAATCTTTGATCACTTCATTAGTTAGGAATCCTTCCAAGCAATTTAAGAAATACTTACTAACGCACAACATCGATAGCATATTGTTAGCATATTGGTCTCACAGATATGATTAGAGACGTTGGAAGTACACTTATTAGATTTACTGTGCAGTTACGCACACATTGCCGCTGGTTCAACCTCACACGAGCACCATCAAGCATCTCATCTACCAGGCTTATGTGACAAGAACTCCTTCGGTCCACAGAAGTTAACTACCTTTGGTGAAATCATGAAAACACTCTAGTTTGGCTATGCCAGAATTTCGGAAAAGTTCAACTGCATCTATATTCGACGAATTTCATCAGAAAGAAGAAGTGTTCATGTGGCAACCGAACCCAAGCGCAGATCAGTAGGTGTTTCCTGGTGACGAATCCAGGAGGGCAATCACATGAATTGTTGGAATTCAGCAATAATTGGTATCGGACCACAAAAACATAACACATATGTGTAAATGGGGATTACATCTGAGATTTATTGTGTCTTGCAATTGACGAGGGAGATATTGATGTGACGAGTACATCAAGCAGACTGAACTATTTGATGGGGATATCAGAAAGATGAAGAGTTCCTACAAGGTGTTAGATATGTCATAGTTCCTCCATAAACAAGGGAAATAGGGTTTTTATTCGAAGTTTACAGTAATCTTGGTGGTAATTGATTGCCCGTTAATTCAGTTGTGACATTCTCGAAAGCCTCCGTTTCGTTTCATAGCCATTGTTGGTTCATCACTAGTAGTTTCTTCTGAATAGTTTAACATTGCAGAAGTGATCACTTTACAGTTTGTTGAGGAAAATCTTCGCGAGTGAGGTGTTCCTGAATTTAGCTTTTTATCGATCCTCAAAAAGCTCGATATTAATCACAATTCTTTATTGATTACCTTGAGCGTCTAATACACGACACCCATAATGTTGTAGGAAATAGTTTTGTCACTTGCAATCTTCATTTTGATCCTACAATTGTTAGGATAAATTACTGTCAAGAATTTTTCAATGTATTCTTCAACGATAGCCCTAGAACTTGTAGACGCCATTTCTCCGTCGTTATTTTATGCACTAAGCTGCTAATGTGTGCATTTTCCTAAATGTTTAAGCGAACAAGAGGTTTGTAAAAGGATTTGTTCTGTTAACGTCTCGACGTCTTCGTCTCCTTCAGAGCCGGATTGATCTGAGTCGATGGTCCACAGCTGGTCGTCCTCGCGATGTGGTTGTTCGTTGTCGCATAGAGCCGAATCCAGGGAAGTGAAGCAACGATCGAGTGGAGACTGCACGGGACAGTGTCCATTTATACAGGACTAGCTAATCTGTTGATACCATCCAATATGGTCTGCTTTCTTGGCAGCATTGAATTCTGCAATGGTAGGTACCATCATTACCTAGTCCAAAGTGTAACAATGTTTTAGAAACTGAATTTCCTTTAGTTTCGGTATGGTCCATCAATGTTTCCTTGAAAGATTAATCTAACGCGAGGTTTTCATAAAGATTTCTATTCGGCTAACATGTTGGCGCTGTAGAGTATTGTGAAGCACTTTTCGACTTGGGTATCGTTAAACGTATGGCTTCGTCAGCAAAACGTTGTTTGCATGGCAAGAACATGTCGTAAAAGTTTCTCCGAAAGGAGCAACGAAGAATCGATGACATATCTTTGGCATCAAAGCGCAGCTGCAATACCACTCAGCTAAAGTTTTCGAGTAGAACAGGTTCGCTTCACGTTGGCTCACTTTTTTTCGCTTAAGGTGCACCACACAGCAGCCTTCGTTTCAACGCTGTTATAGCTTTTTTTAGTGGTCTGCAAAGGTGTGAACAAATGAATATAGTCTTCAGGAGAGCACGTTGACTGCAATCTACATGGCCAAACGCCTCCATAACCAAACAGAGAAAATGCTAAACCAAAATTTCAAACACATTGAACACAGAGTCTTGGCACACTCACCGCTTTCTATGAGCCTTCCACTTAATATGTTATGTGGAGACCACATATCACGCGTGATAATGAGGCATTCCTCCCTGCGGTTCATTTTCGGATTCTTGGAATTAATCCAGAATGCCTCGAGAATTTTACGCGCTTGTGTTCTCTATTCGTGCGCGAGGATCGTACTCTCTACTTCAAAATCTTCTCCGTTATGTCTCTGCGTCCTATGCATGCCTTGTGGAGTATTTGGTTTACGTTTGCCCACTAAGTGCTTTTTTATACGGATGCAGAGTGGTCTACCCGTTTCGCTAACGTATTCGTCTCCGCACACTTTACAAGAGATCAGATAGACTGTACCCGAACTAATGCAGTCACCGTCTCTACCACTGGCGTAAATTATGCATTTCAGTGTTGCACGGTCGTATAGGCGGTTATGAACTAGCAGGCGTCTTAGACTACTCGGTGGCATTTAAATTAACCTTACCGAATTCTCTAGACCGACCCTTCTTAAACAACGTTTTATAGCTGCACTAACTTCATTTGAAGTAAAGGGTAGGATAAACGGGACCTTATTGCTGCTAGAGATGTCGTTGGGGGCCTGTGATCTCCACACCTATCCCGAGCTACAGTTTCGTAGCCATTGAAAATAGCTATTTGCCGCGTCAAGTTCCGCGACTCTTCTCTCTGCTCCCTTCCTGTGCACACATTGGTAGCTGTTCGAAACATGTTCCTCACAAGCGCCCTTGTCGTGGCTTTCGGTACCATTTCGTAAAGTAGCCGTTTTCTGATAGGTTAATTTGCACGTTCAGAAATGGAAGCCAGTTTCCTCGTTGTTTCTCTCTAGTGAATTTAATATACTCTGACTGTTTGTTCAGCAACTCGAAACATTTGTCAATTTCCTCTTGTGTTGAACAAATGATCAAGCAGCCATCTATGTACCTACAGTAGTATTTCCTTTTCTTAATGTCGGAGTTGTCGACTTTACCACTTGCTCACCTTCCCTCACCGGTTTTAAATGCTAACAATTTTAGTCTCTTCTATTGTTTTTCGTCTGCCAAGTTGTTTTTATCATACACATAATAAATTCCACGTTATCTCTATGACAGCGAGTGTGGTGTATTCAGTGCTCAAGCCATAGCTTGTAGACCATGAAAACTGTAAACTTCCATGATTTATTCACGAGCGGTGCAAGAGAGTGAAATGGTATGCGCGAGTAGTGAACTGAACTGAAGTCACCAACGGTGTGTCAGTGTCAATAGGCAATGTATTCTTAAAAACTATAGCTTTTTCTTTATGCATTTTCTCTCCTTAACTGAAAGTTTTTTAGTAAACGCCATCGGTGAGATCCTCAATCGGAAGACGTCAGTGGCCCAGATCTTGTCGAAGACTGTCGAAGGACTGAACCATGCTTACGAACTACGAAATTCTTCTCCAGAAGATCTAATTTTCGATCTCTTTAAAATGCCAAATAGGGATGAGGCCAGCATCACTAGACTTATCAAGGTAAGGTGGCATAAATAGCGTTCACGTGCTTGCCATGCCTTGCCTAGCACCACCATTGTGGATGAGCAGTGGATAGGTATCAATTTGAAAACTTGTTATGGTCAGTTTTATTACTATCCATTTGCTTTTTACATTGCTGCTCGAGACAGCTCAAAGATTTCCAAGTCGTTTGCTTTCGTCTTTCGGTATATGATTTTGTCCTTGATGATCTATGAACTCTTCTTCTAGTGGTGTGAGTAGTGAACCACTCGAAGGCAGCCGAAGTGCTAGTGTTTTTTGGCGCCCACTAGGCAAGTTAAGGACTACTTGATGTCTAAGGTGTTCTTATTCCTTTCATTCCTAGAAATTATTTACGGCATAAAATATCTGCTGTTGTGTAAAGATTGCAGCAGTGAGTACATCTTTTTTAGTATTCGCACTCGGATACTTGGACAACTTACCCTCAAGAACTTACCAACTTACCCTTACCCTTACCCAGCTCCAGGCAAACTTTCTATTCACATCTCGAAAAATTCACCTCTTTTTTACATGACTTCCAATGAAGAGGGTTAGAACAGCTGATTATAGTCGCATATGGTTGATGACCATTTCGTCACCAACCATGTGTGACTATAATCAGCTTTTCTATTCGCAGCTTTCTTCAGAGATCGTCGCCCATGGTGGTCTGCTTCGAACAAAGTGACTTTGGCACTTTCCATTGTCCAGAAATCGTTTCAGTTCTCGAAAGCAAATGGTTGAAGTGAGCAATGAACACATCGTTTGGGTGGTTTTTGGACTCGACTGTTTTTTTTTCGTACATCTGTCACTGTTCTTTTCATTATGTTACCGCCCATTTATGTTCCGCTATCGATGTGTTTTTCATGGGTTTCTATCGCGAACGTTTCGAAAATCTGAGCTAGACATATGAACTAGATGTTATGAGTGCCAGTTAAATTTTAGTAGATATCCTTCAGGTCGTTTGTGGTTGGTGCGCAGAGTTCTTAACGTGAATGAAATTTGAGCCGTCTTTGCTGCATAAGAATGCACGGAAGGACTGTTGAGTTGAAAAGTGATCGTTGATTTTTGGGTCCGCTATTTGGTTGGTGGCTTCTTTCAGATGACCGAATGCGTCCAAACTTCTCGCCTTCTGTCTGATTCCGCCCTCATGTTCTCTATGTAGATTGAACTTCCAAAGTACAAGTGCAAAGTGGTCTCAGTAATCGGAGAACCGTTCATTTCGGTTTCTTTGCCATCGCACCATAGGTATTTCATGATCTGAGTCTTCGACTTGTTTAAGTGCAATCCTTTCCATGGCTTTGTTATATTCATAGAGAGTTGGTAGAGTGCTGTTCCACTGTGGAACTCCTGGAATAGATGTCGATGCCATATGCGAAACGAAGAGTTGATAGGAATTTTCGATCAATATATATGCTTATCTGTTCCCAATCGAGTGACTTCCCTGTTTGCTGCGATGCTGAACTAAGTAGCTTTGGTAATATTGTGTTGCATTGTCGAAACCATTTTTCTATGGGTGTGATAAGCGCTGGATAGAATAGTATACTTTCACAGTGCACTGACCATAGTAGTTAGCTCAATTTTCTGTATATGATGGATTCACTCCTTATTCCACCAACGACACCAGGATTGGATTTGTTTCGACACTGTCAAACGCTTTTTCATAGTTGAAAAAAGTAAGGACTAGGGGCAGTGGTATTCTCGACTAACTTCTATGACCCTGATTTGCGCCTTATCAAAACTAATTGACACATACAACAGAATAATTTTCACGAAGAGTGCATTCAACAGCAATTGATCAGCAGTTACGAAGACGTCTTCGGCCACTTTTCTTTGGTAGGATGACCGCTAGCAGTGTCATCCACGGATGTGGGGTTTTCTCCTTTCCAGCGTAATGTGTCTTATGAATTGGGAAGAGCGCATGTGGTTTACCGCTTTGAGCTCGAATGAAATTGGAGAAGTGGAGCTTGAATATGGAATCCTGAATATGTACTTGTCTTCAAATTTTCTATTTTAGCTCGATCTTCAAAAGGAAGAATCCTAAGAGGATTTTCTCCAATGCGAAGATACAGAACTTTTTCGTTATTATTTTTAATCTCACGGTGGGGTGTGATCGCAGGGCAATATTTCCTCATTAATGTTAACATCAGGACATTATAACAGCACGAGTTTGGACTGCCTTTTTCAAGCTGGTTAGTTTTTGAGCTCCTTCCGAAGTTTGTACTTGTACTGCTGTAAAACCTCTTTTAGAGATTTTCTACAGTTAGCATTTATTATTTGGCGTCTCAGGTATGTCGCCATAGGATCAAGCTTAAGTTTAGCTCTGTTGTCGAAAATTTCGTGGTGGTAATGGAGATGCGGTATTAATTTTTTGTTTGTGGAAGTGAGGCAAATTTGGCGCAAGTTTCAACTCCTAGTAGCGGTTTGTAGTCCTCTGTCGGGACGGGCTTCCTCTCTCCGGCAGTCATACGAAAAGAAGATGTAGTTGAGAACACCGTTGCCATACACAACTTATCATGTTTTTCTCGGGCCACAATCGCACGAAGGCAGTGATGATCAGATCTACTACAGAAACCGGGTACCACTGAGGTGTCAAGGCGGGACTATTTCTATTTGTGAGAATGTGGTCTGTCACCACATCATTGGTGCATTTAGAAGACTCTCATGCCCAGCCGCGATTTTTCCTTCTGGAAAATGGCTGTGTGCGAAAGTGACATTCTGTGACGAGGGTTCCATGAAAATAGTATCCATTCTACTTTCGTCCTTCTATTCCAAATTCCCCAGGCATATACGAACATTTGCCAGCTCTTCCTAATTTGCACTTAAGCTTTTACCAACGAATTTGTAGAAAGGCACTTTTTTACAGAATAATCCCTCCAACTGTTTTTAGAACACGTCTAGTTAGCTGTGGTCAATTCTACAGGTTTGTTGGTAGCAGCTGACGATACAGATCTAGTGCCGCGAAAATTGGCGACAAAAAATGGCCAAACCAGTACGGAATGAAACATAGGGCAGTAACTTAGGGCCACATGACAAAGTTTGCGTTTCCGACATTTCGTGACGGAATTTTTCCTCCACAAATGAAATCTATCCCAGCGTGCAGTTGACGTCTGGCGGTCTTTACTGATTTTTGTCTCTTCCTGGAACATCAATTGTGATGAAATCAGCTGCCTTAAGAACAACGTGAACATCGACATCTGAGCAGACTGCCCTATAATAGTAGAAAAAGAGCAGAAAATAGTCTCAATGTCGTGATATGAGTCTGTTCGTTTGATCCGGTTATAATTTCCTATTCAACCCGAAATTTGGGCGTCTCTCAACGGTTATGTCACTTATCGGGAATCTTCTAAGTGACACCTCCCTCAAAGAATTGGTAGTGATTTGATAGTCATTTTCTTTAGGTTTTGAAATCATTCGGTTTGCGAGAAAGCGATCCACGTCTGCGACAGATGATGGAAAAAATGAAAAGTTTTGAAGACGAGGATGATGACGCGCGGAATTTTCTTCTTCCTCGTGATAAATTTAAAGAGTGAGTTGTACTATATGATTTCAACCAGATCAAGCGAGCAATTCTAGTGCGTTCAAAAGATCGCTCCAATTCTTTGCATATCTTTGTCGATTCTTAAAGCTAATAAAGCTCTCGGCTTTGGTGAATCCTTGAAGGATGCGTCACTCATTAGGCTTCATTGAGCATCATTCGAGGTGATTCAATGCACACATGTCCTGTACACTGACTCGCTGCGACCTACCGATTTATGAAGCTGGTGCTACTATCCTCCCAAATAGGTATGGTACCAATTTACCCACCTCGGAGGAATGGAGGGCTTGATGCAGGATCAATCTTATGTGTTTTACAGGGTATCTTTAACTACTGCGCTTAACCTTCGACTTAACATTATGATTTCGAACACAGCCTCAGCCTTACTGGGTTCAGTGCCGTTTATGCTTCCTAGGTCAGGTTAATTCCCTTTCATCGATTTAAAGAAAGCCTTTGACTCAATTGAGATAGTAGCAGTCATGGTTGTCCTTGATAGTCAAGGATTCCCTATTCAGTACATAATGATTTTTTGTGAGCTGTACAAAACACTCAGAACACAAATATCACCATTCTAAAACGATACTAACATCGACGTCAGAAGAAGGGTTACGCAAGGCGATACCATCTCGACAAAACTATTTACCACCAGCCTCCAGAAAGTCATGCGAATATTGGAATGGGATAACACGAGGGAAAATCGATGGTTGGCAATTACACCATCATAGCTTTGCTAATGACATCGTCCTTATAAGACCAGACAGCCAAGCGGAAAGTATGCTTGCCGACTTTGACAGAGACTGTGGAAAGATTTTTATTCGACTAAATCTCAAAAAAAAAACAATGTTCATGAGGAACGGATTGGATTCGTATGGCCCATTCATACTCAACAGAACGAATATCTCCAAATGCTCCAGTTATGTCTATCTAGGTAGGGAAATCAGTATGATGAACGACTTAGCTCCAGAGCTGAGCAGAAAGAAACGGGCGGCTTGGGGAGCTTTAAAGAGCATCGAGGGTATAGTGAACAGGACAAAAAACGCCCGAATCCCTGCGCACCTTTTCGACTCAACGGTGCTTCCTGCGTTAACGTATACGTCAGAAACCTGGTCGCTGCGTAAATAGGATGAAAAATTACTCAGAGTTATTGAACGCGCAGTCGAAAAGACGATGCTAGGAGTATCCCGTTTCGCACAAATAAGGAAGGGGATCCGAAGCTTCGACCTCCGTCTGTCACCTGTATCACCCGTAGTCCCGTCGATCGTCGAGTGATTCGAGCGGCCGCCAGCGAATCCTCCACTTTTCCCTGCCGCGTGCAAGGGTAGCCCAGTGGGTTCTGCTCGCTTTAGGGACTCGTCGAGCATCACATCTTTCTTCTAGGCTTTTCGCGAAGAACTCTGACCATCGGGTCGGTGGTCTTCCTGCAGTACGTTTGAAATCCCGAGGAATGTAGTCACTAACGGCTTTGTCCATTGGTTGTCATTCATATGGATTACGTGTCCGGCCCACCTTATCTTCGACTGTTTGGCGTATAGAACGGCATCTTTGATTTTCGATCGTCGACGTAGGTCGGAGCTTCGGATCCCATCCCTTACTTGTGTGAAACAGGTTACTCCTAGCTCCGTCCTTTCGACTGCGCGTTCGATAACGCTGAGTGATCTTTCATCATGCTTAAATAGCGACCAGGTTTTTGACGAATACGTTAGGGCAGGAAGAACCGTTGAGTCAAAAAAGTGGGCACGGAGTCGGGCGTTCTTTGTTCCCTTTACTACAACCTCGATGGTACTAATGACTTGAAAGCTCCCCAAGCCGCTCGTTTCCTTCTGCTCAGCTCTGGAGCTAAGTCGTTCATTATATTGATTTCCTGACCTAGATAGGCATAAGTAGTCACTAACGGCTTTGTCCATTGGTTGTCATTCATATGGATTACGTGTCCGGCCCACCTTATCTTCGACTGTTTGGCGTATAGAACGGCATCTTTGATTTTCGATCGTCGACGTAGGTCGGAGCTTCGGATCCCATCCCTTACTTGTGTGAAACAGGTTACTCCTAGCTCCGTCCTTTCGACTGCGCGTTCGATAACGCTGAGTGATCTTTCATCATGCTTAAATAGCGACCAGGTTTTTGACGAATACGTTAGGGCAGGAAGAACCGTTGAGTCAAAAAAGTGGGCACGGAGTCGGGCGTTCTTTGTTCCCTTTACTACAACCTCGATGGTACTAATGACTTGAAAGCTCCCCAAGCCGCTCGTTTCCTTCTGCTCAGCTCTGGAGCTAAGTCGTTCATTATATTGATTTCCTGACCTAGATAGGCATAAATTGAGCATTCGGAGATATTCGTTCCACTGAGCGTGAATGGGGCAAACGAAACCAATCCGTTCATGAACATCGTTTTGTTGAGATTTAGTCGAAGACCTATCTTTCCACACGCTTTATCAAAGTCCGCAAGCATACGTTCCGCTTGGCTAATGTCTGGTGTTATGAGTGCGATGTCATCAGTAAAGCGAAAGTGGTGTAACCATCGATTTTCATTCCCATATTATCCCATTTCAATGTTCGCATGACGTTCTGGAGGGTAGTTGTAAATAATTTTGGCGAGATTGTATATCCTTGCCTAACTCCTCTTTTGACGTCAACGTTAATATCGTTGTAGAATGGTGAAAGTTTGGATGTGAAATTTTTGTTCAGCTCACGAAGAATCTTCTGTACCGAGTAGGGACACCTTCACTACCGAGGGCTTCCACGACTGCTTCTATCTCGTCTGAATCAAAAGCCTTCTGTAGGTCGATGAAAGTGAGACAGAGCGGTCTTTTGTACTCTCGCGATACTTCAATGAGCCTTGTTATCGTGTGAATGTGGTCCATCGTACTAATCTCTTTCAGATCTTCTTTTATCGCCTGTCTGCATTGTTTCGCAGGCTCGGACGTTAGTTCGCGGTTGCGTGCAGCTCGTGTGATTCCACGTTGGCGTGTTAGAGTTTCTGGAGACAGACGTCTCTTGGTGACCTTCGAACTCTCAGCTTTCATGGCGCTAACGTGAGGATGTTCAATGAGCCGATCGTATTCCTCGTCGATGTTATCGACAACGGCATCTTCCCAAAAGCCGACTAATGAGTTGAATAAGTCCCAGTTTGTGGTGGTTCTGGGACATCGGTTTTTGAATTTAGCGGCTTTTTCTCCTTTCCGCGTGAAATAAAATCTTGCACGAAGGAGACGGTGGTCTGATCTCGTGTAAAATTTTGGGACAACAGCGACATCTGTTAGGCAAAACTTTCTATTTACTATGATGTGGTCTGTTTCGTTATGGTACTCTCCATTGGGAGATTCCCACGTCCATCGTTGACAGTGAGGCTTCTGGAATTGCGAGTTACCATGGATGGTCTTGGTCGCCATGATAAACTCAGAGAGCCGCTCACCCTGTTCGTTCCATTCTAATCCGTAGGTCCCAATGTGGCGTTCCTCTGACGATCTTCTTGGTCCGATCTTGGCATTGAAATGTCCAATGATGACCTTGAAGAGTGTATGGTCTTCTCTGTAGAACCTCTCCAAATCCATGTAGAGCGCTTCGACTTCTTCTATGTCATTCTTTGATGTTGACGCGTAAACGACGAAGATTGTCAAAGCCGGTGTTGATCCACATCTTTTTAATTGTAAACGTCCTATTCGGGTTGTAAGCTGTTCGAATGAATCGATGTTCATGGACGAACTCGTGTTGACGAGAACGCCGACACCACCTACGCCTCTACCGTCGCATGTTTTGAGGAAGAGTTCTTCCCCAGTGTCATAGACGGGGTTGAATGGGTGGCGTCGTCTCGTCTCGGCCAGGCCGATGACGTCTTACTTTGTCATTCTTGCTTGCATGAGCAAGTCCTCTACCGACCTCCGTCAACCGTCAAAAATTAATGATGCCGTTCTGCACGTCAAACAGTTGAAGATAAGGTGGGCCGGACACGTAATCCATAATAATGACAACCGATGGACAAGAGCCGTTAGTGGCTGGATTCCTTGGGATGTCAAACGCACTGCAGGAAGACCACTGATCCGATGGTCAGAGTTCTTAACGAAGAGCTTAGAAGAAAGATATGATGCTCGACGAGTCTTTAGATCGAGCACAACCTACTGCTACTCTTGCATGCCACAGGGGAAAATGGAAGATTTACCAGCGCGCGCTCGAGTTACTCGACGACCAGCGGGACTACAGGTGATACAGGTCATTCCCGTTGACGGGTGATTGCTAATGGCACCGTTAGATGGAAAACTGGGTGAGAGAAATGTAGAGCAAGAGCTTGAGTGGTTTAGTGCGTAATACGTGAGCCAGAGGGTGTAATCATGGGTTCGATCTGGGTTGGGGTCGAAGTTTGCAAATTTCTCGGCATCATAGTGTTTGTATTTTCGGTTTAGATGTGTTCACCCATCAATGCACTTGATCTCACAAGCGCTTCGGAATCATCTCATTATTCCCAGTTGGGGAGAGTTTTGCAGCCAGATCAAGGCCATATTTGAGGAGGTAAATTTAGCTGTGTTTTTGAACACTTTTTGGGTCTTAATGTTGGCTACAAGCAATGCAGTTTCATTTTCGATTAGTCCAAACGCCATTTGTAGGTAGAATGAAGCAAACCAGATAAGTAAAGAGATCGGATATGTTATAGATATAGTGTGTTTATTCAATAGTTACTCATAACCTCGTATGAGTTAATTGACAAAAATGAGTGAGTTGAACGAAAAAAATTCCAAAAATGGCATAGAGGTGCCTTTTCATATCGGAAGCATTAACTTGAGGTAATTTTGATAGGACTAACACGATAACCTCTTAAGCGGCTAGCAATATTTTTTTTTTACATTCATTGTGTTTCTTCAGTAAGCAGACACGAGGTTGACAGTATAGAATTATAGGCTTTTAGCCTTCTGAAGATGGCGAGACCGCCGAAACGTCAGCTATTGTATCCTAATAAATTCTATAATACCAACGTCGCGTCTGCTTATTGAAGAAAAACGTAGAATCATCAATCAATGCCGAGGTTAATAGGAAGTCAGTCATAGGAATTTCTACGTGAAGTTTTTTACAATTGATTATAATCCAAGGGGAGGATAGCACAGTAGTAGTGATGTCCGAACGTGGTGCTAGTTCGATTCTGCTCCGGGCCAACCAAGCCTACTATCTCTTCGGGGTGGGGAAATTATTACTGGACTTGTCTGGGAAAAAACCACTCTCTGCAATCCAATTAGGAAAGCTCTAGCCCGTTTGTCTCAGGACTACAGAGAGAATTGCTCGACCAGCATTCTACGACATTCAAGATGAAATGAGAATCCTCAAGCAGCAACCGAAGATACACGTAAAAACTTGGAAGATCCTTGTGGATGATGGGTGCGATGAAACGAATTGAATGTGAGAAGTGCAGGGATCAGCACAGTAGACGTGAAGATGGAATAAATTTAAAAAAATTGTAATCCATTGTATATGGGTTGGATGTTCAGATTTTCAGCGGTTTTGTAGTTGAAATCCATCGTCATGATGCGTCTTGCTGTGCAGCTTTCATCAGTAGACATCGTCGTGCAACCTTTCACGTGGCATGTCTTTTAATTCCTTTTGGAGAAGAAACGGATAGAATATTTATGGAGAACGTTTTGATGAATTTATACTAGATTGTAATTACGAAAAAGCTCTGCTTAGTGAAAAAGGCCGTGGACAGGAATAAGAACACAGGATTCTTCAGTTTATCGTCCTTGACAGAGTTTCGGGCAACTCATCATAGGATTGCTGCGCTTCTGTCAGTGTTGAGCATCTATGTATTATGAGAGTATGACAGACCCTTAGGCCACCACTAGATCCGAACCAGCACACCCACCTGACCACTTCCAAGCGTGAATGTTGCGAGATGACGAGACAAATAGGTGAGGCTCCGGTTGTTATATTAATTAATCGTTGCTTCATTTGGCGACCGTGGAAGTTAACGGTGGTTAAGTGTACTAAGTTAATTCGTCACCATCACCTTATGTTGTGCACCGTATACTTATCATTCATATCCCTAGAGCGATAGAGCATACTTTTACAATGCTGTCAAGTCCAGAACCCTTCAATTTTTTAATTATCGAAAAATCATAGTTCTGTCATAAAGCCAGCAAGTCCATAGTAGCCGAAAATTAGGTGTGGTCGTATAGGTAATGCGCCACAATTGGAAACAGTGGAGATATGGAGAATTTGAAAGATCTGAGCTGTTTTTAGTGCGCTAATGTGAAGGACGGCAACGTAGCGACCTACATTCCGCAGCTTGCCAGGCAGAACCCGGATATTTGGGGACTATCAATTTGTACTATTGATGGTCAACGGGCGTCTTTTGGAGACTCGAAACTACCATTTTGTGTGCAGAGTGTGTCGAAGGTGCTCGTTTCATTTCAGCTTATATGCATTTGCTTTTCGTGGTTTTATAGAGACTTAGTGTAAGGAATACTGTATATCACTGCTTAAGTAGTGAATTTCTAGTTATGAATGATTTCATGCGGTTCGACACCATTGCTCTTCTTTATCTCGATCCGCACATCTTTTGTAAATGCGTGATGATAGAGTGCGCTGTCTCTTCTTTCACGGCGCTGACGTTGGCTTCCATTAAAGCTTTCGATAAGATGTTTGACGATTCGTTGGCGATCGATGTCAGGATGTGAAAAAGCACGAGTGAGTAATGAACTGGGATCATCGGTGGTGTATATCGGATGTTTTTTGCTGTTTACTAACACTTAGAATCCGATGTGGATTGATTTTCACGTGTACGTGCCCGAAACTCATCGGGCCCGTCAACTTCTACACAAAGATATCTTAGCCCATAATGAACTTTTACAAAAATCTCTAGAATCTACAGATCTTCATCAACAAAATGCAACTGCTTCTACTGTAACACGATAAGGCTGTCATGCTATGGAGACCAGAAGTCGTTTTTTGTTTTACGTGTTTTGTCGAAGCGCTCGTATTTCAAGCTGCAAAGCGATTGGACAAAGGGATTTCCTTCAGCTGCACGCGGTGGTATCCTCCAGTGTATTGTCAGTGTTTCCGATCTCCATGGTTGTGTTAGAAGGTTACGAAATTTAAATTTCATTTATAGATTTTCTGAAGATTTTGGTCCTAAATAGCAGGTTCTCGAAATGGAGTTTTGAAAAACGCTGATGAAATCGTCGTTTTCTCTTTCAGCAATCGCGAGGTTGTTAAACAGCATACCTTTACTTCCATGCTATAACACACTTACAATACAATCGTAGCTGACTTTTCGGCAGAATCGCCTTCTTCAGAGCCTGAAAGGGTACACTAATACGCAACTTACTAGGTCAAACGCTTCAACAGCACAAACAGAAAGGTGAAAATCTAAGCGGTAACTACAAGATCTACGGCTTCTCGAAAAAACCCACCGCGTTTTTCATTTGTCCTCCACCGAGGAAGAACAGCCGCTCAGAGTCGCATATGGCTGGCGACTGCAACACCTCCTGTCAACCATCGATACGAAGGTTAAGGGCGAGATCACGCGTGATCTCGGGGCATTCTTCGTTGCTATTCATTGTAGGGTTTTTGGCATTTATCCAAAAAGCTTCGAGGAGTTTGCGCATTGGTGTTTTAGTATCCCGTGCGAGGATAGCCACTTTTATATCAAAATCGTCTCCGTTATACTTTTGTGTCCTATGCGTGCCTAGTGGCGTGCTTTGTCTTGCTTTTCGTTTGCCATCTAGGTGTTCTTTTATGCGGATACATAAAGGTCTGCCATTTCGCCAATATATTTGTCTCCGCTAATACCATATGAGATTAGGTGTATCGCATCTGAACTCATGCAGTCACCATCCCTGCCATAAGGGCAGATTACACAATTTTGTGTTTCACACAGACGGTCATACAAGCGGTTACGAACTAACTGGCGACGAAGAGTATTCGGTGGTATTTCAATTGTCGCTACCGATTCCTCTAGATCTGCCCTTCTTAAGCATCGCTTCATCGCTGCACTTGATTTATCGTTAATGAAAGGCAAGATAAACGGGCCCCCAAACCGTTCCTTTTGGTGCGTCGCTCTCCCTCGAAACTTATCTCGTGGGGTTACAATTTCGTAGCCATTGGAGATGGCTGTTTACCGAGCCAAGTCGCGCGATTCTTCTTTTAGTTTGCTACTTGTGCACACAGAGGTGGCTGTTTGAAACATGTTTCTCACAAGCGCCCTCTTTGTGTGTGAAGGGTGACAAGAAAGGGAGTGAACCAGGATGTTTTTGTTACTTGGTTTTCGGTACCACTTTGTTATGTAATCGCCACTTGATAGGTTTATTTGGACGTTTAGAAACGGGAGCCAGTCTTCGTTCGGTTTCTTCCGGGTGAACTTGATATACTCTGACTGCTCGTTCAATAATTCAAAGCATTTGTCTATCTCCTCCTGTGTAAAGATGGCGACAAAACAATCGTCTATATATCTGCAGTGAACGGGTGCTTCCACTCTAGACATAAGCGCAATGGCAAGGCTTGGTGCCAGTCGCTGCCCATTGCCAACCCTTTATTTGCGCGTAGTATTTCCCAGACCATCTGAAAATCGAGCAGAAAATCGAACGACAACTGGCTCCCGTTTCTAAACGTTCAAATTAACTTGTCAAGTAGCGGTTACATGACAAAATGGTACCGAAAACCAAGTGGCAAAAACATCCTGGTTCACTCCCTTTCGTGTCACCCTTCACACACAAAGAAGGCGCTTGTGAGAAACGTGTTTCAAACAGCCACCTCTGTGTGCACAAGTAGGGAACTAAGGGAAGAATTGCGCGACTTGGCTTGGCAAATACCCATCTCCAGTAGCTACGAAATTGTAACCCCATGAGATAAGTTTCGAGGGAGAGCGACGCACCAAAAGGAACGGTTTGGCCAAAACAAAGTCCCGTTTATCTTGCCCTTCATTAACGATGAATCAAGTGCAGCGATGAAGCGATGCTTAAGAAGGACAGATCTAGAGGAATCGGTAACGATAATTGAAATACCACCGAATATTCTTCGTCGCCAGTTAGTTCATAACCGCTTGTATGACCGTTTGTATGAAACACAAAATTGCGTAATCTGCCCTTATGGCAGGGACGGTGACTGCATGAGTTCAGGTGCGATTTACCTAATCTCTTGTGGTATTTGCGAGGACGAATAGATTGGCGAAACGGACAGACCTTTATGTATCCGCATCATAGGATATTTATTGGTTTCTTGATAAGTAAACACAAGGTTGGTGTCACACTATTTATTTACAATAGCTAATGTTTCGGCAGTTTCACCGTCTTCAGAGCCTTTTTATCCTCTATGAGTTTAACAGTTATCGTTGTAATCTAGGTTGTCACACACATGTGGGACTTGTGCGGCTGATCTCCAACGGCAGCTGGAAACTTATGAGGAGCAAAACGGCTCTGAAGAAGGCGAAAACGCTCAAAATGCCTGCTATTGTGAATAAATAGTGTGGTAACAACCTCGTATCTGCTCATCAAGAAAACAATGAATTCTCGATCAATGCCGGGGTTAATAGAAAGTCGGTCCCGCGACAAGATATTCATTTATATTTTCTCAGCTCCAAGAGAGGATAGATGTAGTTTTGAAATAAATTCAAAAGGTAAGCAGGTCTAAATTTTTAGAGGTTCAACTATTTGAATGGAAAGTGGTGAAGAATAGTTGCGTCTCTCTGCCTCCGAGTTCCAGACGTTTTCTGGAAAAACCACTAGCATTTACTAAACGAGTCTTATGGAGCGCTTTCTTAACAAAAATTTTCTGCCCTTATCTTCAAAATTCCATGAAGTTGATTCTGTGCCTGAACTGGAACAATGAACTGACACCGCTCATTCTCGAGCGTGTTGGACAGCAGCGATCAGCGGTAGATTGGAAGTATTGGCTAATTTCAGATTTAATTCGTGACTGTGGAAAGAGACCTACATAATCGAGAGCCATTTAGTCTAAAAAGCTTTTTTTTAGATCCAAGTTATTTCTAAGGGTTGATTTTATCCGACTCTTGTGCTCTTTCTTCCTCCTATTTTCTACTTGTCTACTTCCCTGTTTTCATGTTCCTCTCCTCTGTCTCTCTCGTTTCTTTTCTTTTAGTACACTCGCAGACGTCAACGTGGCGAACTCATCGTTAAGTATGGGAGCTTTTAAGAAATAAACAAGCAACGGACTATCTGCAAATGTAGTGGAATTATTTGGGCGAACGGATGGAAGGGGGTCGGGAAGTAAACGCCTGAACCCCTTAATTAATAGAATTGTTTGTTTTAAAGCGATTCCAATATGATTTTCCATAGTTGTGAGGTTACTTCCATCGAAATTGAAGCATCGAGTTTCCAGTAAAATCTCTCGTATAACGACCGTGTGCTTCCATTAGCATATTGACTTGTGCGTTGACCAAAAGTTTGTGAACGATCGTGAGAGGAACTGTCAGACAGGCCTAAAAAATATGAGAAGCACCTAGGAAAAAAGTGGTAGAATCATGTAAAAGAGACCAAGAATGCTACTTAGCGTAATGCTGGTATGGAAATGTATGGGTAACAGTAAAATTATCCCCAGTCTTCTACAATTGCTTCACTTTTCAGGCGTTCAACTACGCTATAGTATCTTCGGACCTGGGCGCCGACTTTGTGCATTCCTACGTTGGCCACGAGCCAAGTGGTCGCCTTTTTAATGAGATCTGTTTGGACTCTAATGGTAAGTAAAACGTGTTCACTGATCGAAGCAGGGCGATAGTGCGCAAACCATGCCTATTGATTGGCAGCACCACCGCGAGTGAAGCAGCTGCACTCGTTCCAGGCAAACCGCACAATCCACTTATCAACGCAGGCGCGATCGTTGTGACGTCGTTGATTCGAAATCATCTAACGATGGCCGATCGCTTCGATTTTGTGCTGAATGAGTACAAAAAACTTGCTGGTGGAGAACATGTTGGGTTCAACAATGCTACGTTAGTTAAGCGCAGTTGGTTGTTTCATATTTGCGTAGATCCCTGCTTGTCCATGAGAGAAAATGAGGGTTCGAGTGCCTCACATTTGGACAATATCGATGTTATCCCACCGTGGAATCTTCACATTTACTTAGCTTTCGAAAGTCTAGAAAGGATGCGGAACAACTTATTATCGCTTTTTACGTCATGTGTTTCCTTACAGTAAAACGACATTAGAATTCACAAGTGCACTATTGAACGTCTTCAAATTTATGGGTAGGCAGGACTTCTAGGCAACGAACGGGCTATAGGTTGTATTTAACGTTTTAAACAACTTTTAAGGCTTTAGACATGCTTAAGCTGCAATTACAAGAGAAATGGATTTTCATCTGATTTTCGGTCCAACATGTTGATATTTCAACTAAAGTGTTTTGTTAAGCTTCCTTTCTGAAAGGGACACCGCTGACCGGAATTATGCTCTCTCGTATTACATGAAGGAGAACAAGTGCTTTCCACCAGGCACACAGGTATGCTAATTGTCTGATACAACTACATTAGTAATGTGGATAACTGATAAGAATTACTTCCCATGAAAGTGATCTACCTTCTAGGGTCTGCGTGAAGAGCTGGATCTTTACTTCCAACTCTGTTCGCTGGAAACAACCTGTGAAACGGCTGCAGTCATGGCAGCTACGCTTGCAAACGGAGGCAATTTCTTGTTTCTTTGTTCTTTCTTTTTTTTTGCACTATCAGTATGACACCTAATGCTGATTTTTCGACGGAAACGTCAATGTACACGCATATATATATATA